>MU185141.1:42130-112615 GCA_016904865.1 Pissodes strobi
ATATTTTAATTACATCTTTTAGGACTGATATATTTTTAGTATTTATCATAATTTTTATAATTTTCATTATGATTGTGTACAAAATATTTTAATATCTGTGTAGTTTAGTGTATATTTTAGGGCAAACTTGACCGTCCCCCACCCCCCTCCCCCCGTCTGTTACAAAATTGAAAAATTTTGATGCCACTCGAATCGGCAAATTTTGCACAATTTTGCACACCGATTTTCAAAATTTGCACACTTTTCTGGGGAAAGTTATGACGTGTTAAAAATTTGAATTTTCCCCCCCGTTTGTCAAAATGTGGAAAAATTTTGATGCTGCTAGGTTCTACTAATTTTGCACAATTTTGCACACCTATTTTCAATTTTTGCACACTTTTCTGGGGAAAGTTATGAGGTGTTAAAGATTTGCATTTTCCCCCCTGTTTGTGAAAAAGTTAAAAAATTTTGATGCTGCTAGGTTCAACTAATTTTGCACAATTTTGTACACCAATTTTGAAATTTTGCACACTTTTCTGGGGAAAGTTATGAGGTATTAAATATTTGTATTTTCCCCCTGTTTGTCAAATTTTTAACACCTCATAACCTTCCCCAGAAAAGTGTGCAACATTTGAAAATAAGTGTGCAAAATTAGTTGAACCTAGCAGCATTAAAAGATTTCAACTTTTTGACGAACGGGGGGAAAATGCAAATATTTAAAAATTGGAGTGCAATATTGTGCAAAATTAGTTGAACCTACCAGCTACAAATTTTTTTAACTTTTTCACAAACGGGGGGGAAAATGCAAATATTTAATACCTCATAACTTTCCCCAGAAAAGTGTGCAAAATTTCAAAATTGGTGTGCAAAATTGTGCAAAATTAATTGAACCTACCAGCATCAAAATTTTTCAACATTTTGAAAGGCGGGGGGGAAATGCAAATTTATTAACACCTCATAACTTTCCCCAGAAAAGTGTGCAAAATTTGAAAATAAGTGTGCAAAATTGTGCAAAATTAGTTGAACCTAGCAGCATTAGAAGATTTCAACTTTTTGACAAACGGGGGGGAAAATGCAAATATTTAATACCTCATAACTTTCCTCAGAAAAGTGTGCAAAATTTCAAAATTGGTGTGCAAAATTGTGCAAAATTAGTTGAACCTATCAGCATCAAAATTTTTTAACTTTTTCACAAACGGGGGGGAAAATGCAAATCTTTAACACGTCATAACTTTCTTCAGAAAAACGTGCAAAATTTGAAAATCGGTGTTCAAAATTGTGCAAAATTTGCCGATTCGATTGGCATCAAAATTTTTCAATTTTGTAACAGACGGGGGGGAATGGTCAAGTTTGCCCCCCGTATAAAAAATAGCTCTAGTTTTCCTTGTGTGGGTGTGCAAAATTTTATTTGGGGTGTGCAAAATGTGTGCAAAATTATGCTTCATTTATTTTTGAAATTTGTTTAATACGGGTTGCAAACTTGAATAACTGGTCTAGAAATAGGAGGCTACCTATGCGGTGGCGATTTTAGCACTATAGGTTACCATACATGATGCAAAAGAAAGACTGTTGTATCTGCTAGAACAGCTGCGCCCGACGAAAGGTTAATAACCTAATCGTCCCGGCTGGGGTAATAACTAGGTGTATTGTTAGACGACAAGAAATGGTGTCATTTCTGTAGTGCTCGATTGTTTTTTTTTCCGCCACGCCTCGCCTTCATACTAACAAAACTTAAAAACCGTATAGCATTTTTACAATAGAAAAATGTTAAATTGCCAATATTTCAAAAACTACAAGTTTTTTTCGAATAGACAACTTTATACAAAGGCTCCCTTATTTTTAATGCTAAATAAGATAAAACTATAAAAATATGGGTTTCCATTTGAAAAAAAAATTGCTTTAAACGATTTTTTCATAAAAATTCTTAATGTTAGCTTTAGGCCGAGAATAACAACCGCAGAGAAGCGACAACAAAAATCCCGCCCAAAAATTTGGAGTGGGAGGTAAACCGGCCAACTGTCATCTCCACGTGCTTGTCAGTTTAGTTTAGTCCGAGATTTGTTTAGTACAGTCGTCGACGACAAAATTTTTGCGTGAACGCGTTTCTTTGGTTTATTATTGAAGTGACTTCTTAACGAGGGTAAAGTCAGAAAAAATGAAACGCTTATCAAATTGAAACGCTTTTCAAAGTGAAACGCCTCTTTAATTAAGCATGTTCCAGTATAGCTAGACGGCTGAAAATTTTAGGACATGTAGCCGGGGTAAAATGACGATCTGTACTGGACCCCGTACACGACTAACCCAAACTAACCAAATCTATTGAAATTGATTATAACTTATCGGAACCGGTTCAAATGATTAAAATAAGTTGAGACTAATATAAGTGAAACTAACCGAAAGATGAATCGGCGACTAACCTAAACAAACCAAATCTATTAAAATTGATTTTAACGTATCGGAACCGCTTCAAATGACTAAAATAAGTTGAGAATAAGTGAAACTAACCGAATGTTGATTGAACTACTAACCTAAATTAACCAAATCTATCAAAATTGATTATAACGTATCGGAACCGGTTCAAATGACTAAAATAAGTTGAGACTAAGTGAAAGTAACCGAAAGTTGATTGGACGACTAACACAAACTAACCAAATCTATAAAAATTCATTATAACGTATCGGAACCGGTCCGGATGTATAAAGTCAATCAGTGACACGTACTATTAACATATGCTAACAAATAATTATGTATATTACGAATATATCATGATGGATATATTGTTGTAATGTCATTGTAATATGTCAAAATGTATGTTAAAATATTGTAAATTCATTCCTTATTAAAATACGCCTATGTACGATTCTGTCAATCAAACGTTTTAAGAAAATGTCAAATGTGACAGATAAATATATTCGTCAATATTTCCCTTAATATAACGTATATCGAAAAAATTGTTAAACAAAACTTTTGTATTTTTCGATGCTCTATCGTTTGGAAATAAAACATGACACAGTTAAAGCTGTCAAATTTGTCTATATTAATCTGACATATGTCAAAATACATTGTTGACACATTTAAGTATTATATTTTGACATATATTATTAATCATTAAAAAATGTAGCTAATTTTATGTTACATATTATGGGTTAATTTTTTTACCACTACTTTAATGTCATTTTTAAAAAATAATATGTCTAAATTATTCATTAAATATATATTATTATGACGATCTTCTTAAACTAACCCATTGTTTTATGCTAACTGTTTGTGTAAATGTGGATATGATTAACCAATATTTCTTTGTCTTATCAGTTGTATAGTATTACGCTATATTTTATATGATAACAATCATATTTGAACTTGACACATGAAAACAATGAAAAAATCTTATCACGGAACACCATATATGTTTCAGATATATTTTCAATTATCTATAGAATAATGACAGTTGGAACTAGTTGGTTTGTGCAGAAAAATATGTTTAGAATTTATCTACAATATATCTTAATACTTTTTTTCGATAGCACCTTTAATAACAAAGTTATTTCGAATAAACTTTTTCGGTTTCCTATTGTATTTCATTAATTTTTTCTCACTTAATTATTAACTAAACAGAAACATACGACAATTTTTGTATAGCTTTTATAGCTCCATCAATTATAGATTTTTAATTTAGAACAACTCGAACCTTTTTCAAAAATGTTATGAGAGAGCGGCGCAGACGCATGTCTGCATCCGTTACGTCAAAGATTTAGTGAATGTTGGAGCCCAACGAAGGTATGGTATTTTTAAGTGGAACATAGTAATATGGTGATCATCCACGTTCTTTGTTTGTTTTAGTTCCGGACCCTATTGCATTGCAATCTTTAATGATTAAAAATATATGTCAAGATAAAATACTTAAATATGTCAAAATGTTAACAATGTATATGTCAGATTAATATAATCGAATTTGACAGCTATAACTATCAAATGCGACAGTTGCACGTGTCATATTTTATTTCCAAACGATAGAGCATCGAAAAGTACATATCTTTTGTTAAACAATTTTTTGATATCTGTTATATTAAAGAAAATATTGACGAATATATTCATCTGTCACACTTGAGATTTTCTTAAAACGTTTGATTGACAGAATCGTACATAGTCGTCTTTTAATAAGGAATGAATGTTCAATATTTTAACATACATTTTGTATTACAATACCATTACAACGATATATCCATCATGAAATATTCGTATACATCATTATTTATTTCTTTTGACATATGTACGTGCAACTAATTGACTTTTTACATCTGGACCGGTTCCAATGTGTCATAATCCATTTTAATAAATTTGGTTAGTTTGGGTTAGTCGTCCAATCAACTTCCGGTTAGTTTCACTTAGTCTCAACTTATTTTACTTATTTAAGCCGGATCCGATACGCTATAAACAATTTTAATAGATTTGGTTAGTTTGGGTTAGTCGTCCATTCAACGATACGAAAATTTCGTAACGCGAGACGAAAACATAAGCCATCTCGTGATCCGACCTTGAAAAATCACTCTCATGAAACCAAAGAAGTATTCACTTCAAAAAGGTTAGAACGCGATAAATCAGTAAACTCTGAGTTAAAACGTTAAATCCTAAAAGATAACTTATTCATAATACATTTCTAATAAAGTAAATAATAAACATGGAATTAATTACATGTTTCATCGGTGTATAGCATTTCTTTTCCCTTCATTACAATTATCTCAGTGTATTAAACCGGCCATCTGTCACATATGACAGATTGAACTTGGCTCTCCAACTTCAAAGGTGCCGACGGGTTTTGTCGCTTCTCTGCGGTTGTTATTCTCGGCTTTAGGTTTGTTTATTATAAAAATGTCAACACAGACCATTAAAGTAGATCCCCTTCTACAAGGAAACCAATTCCAATTAAATAATAAGGGATTTCAATAAGAGAAATTGATAGTTATATTTAGAACTGCAAACGTCATTTTTGACATAAAATTGAAAATATCTCAAAACTGGTTAGACTTAAGTATAGGATATTATATAAAATATATATCTAGAATTTTCCGAGGAAGTCAAAAATATCTTAATATACAGGGTATTCTATTGAAAATATTGAAGTTGATACTTGTCCACGAAAATACGCACACCCTGTGTATATAAAAATAAAATATTTTAAAAGTTTAAGTAAATCCAGACAACTTTTGTATTAAACTTTTTTTGGTACACCCCGTATATTCTGACATATGGTGTCCCATAATGAACGGGCCACCCTGTTCAATGTGTCCTGAATAAAAAATATTAAGTACAAATATCGGAGTCTTTGAATTTTTGAACAGAGACAACAAACAAAGCATAAACATCGGATATACTTTAAATCATACGCAACTTTGGTTTTTAAATCGGAGTACTTCGTATATTTTTATATTTTTGAAATCCACGTAAAATTCTAAGCCTATACTTGATGTTTCATGCTCTATCCTTAAAGTTATTAGTTTAGGAGATGCCCACAAATGAAAATCGAGCTTTTGGACGATTTGGTATCAACTACAGATAGTATGAGTGGTATAATTTTGGTACTATCATTTGCACCTCCTAAGATGGTACCATACTATTCGTTTTTTTCAATCTCCATCAATCGTTTTCTATCCAAATTGTCCAAAAGCTCGATTTTTATTAGTCATTTCATGACTCCTAAACAAATAACTTTACAGATATAGTAGGTCTGATACATCTCGTAGTTTAGGCTTAGCCTCTGTTCAAAAATTCAGAGTCATCCGTAAAACATTTGTATTTATTTTTTTACAGCGGCGAAATAAAATCAAATAAAGAAGTGTCCATTTTGTTGAATAAACTTGTGCACCAAAACTATTAGATAACATGCACTTTTACCGACTTTTAGATGAATTTCACTCATTCCCAAACTATTCTCAAATATTGCACATCCAACGCACAATGAAGAAAAATAAGCTCTAATACTTTCATCTCTTGCAATAATAATTTCAGTACTACAATTGGTTATTCAGTAAAAACTAAGCAACTATGCCTTGAGATCCCCAAAGATTCCTCTTTGTTAACTTAACACTCGCTGAAAGACATAAGACAGACACAAAGGAACTAACACAACAGCTACGAAAAAGTCAAGGTAATACGGAAAGAAGTACAAAGAAAGCCCATTTAAAATAAGGAAATTGAAAACTAACCACAATGTTCTTCATCCTCAGAATTGGGGCAATCGCCGATCCCGTTACACCTTTTACTAAGACTAACACAGGAACCGTTGTGGCATCTAAAACTATCTTGAGTGCAAAAAGTGCAACTGACTTCGTCTGTTCCATCCCTACAGTCGACTCTGTGATTGCATCTGTTGATCTGATCAATGCATTCACCATCGCTGCACTGCCATTGATAGTGCTCGCAACGTTCGGTTTCTATGTGGATATGTCGCATAGAAATTAATTTGTTATTGTATTAGGACGATAACAGATGAACAAATATGCATCTTGATCAATATTTCTCAAGAACGCTTTGGTCTGACCGTGTGCATAACTTCCATGGAGACCGTATTCAAAGTGTACCATTAAAAGTTCTGAAATGACTCAGCTCATTAGACAATCTTTGTGCACTAAACCTGAATCATTTATAAATTAGTAGAGTGCAGTGGTTTAAATATTATAACGTTCAAATTATAGTCGTATAACCAATGGGTAATGATTCACCGCCCAAAAAATTTTTGTTGCCAAGTATTTTCATTTAGGGTACTTTAGCTCTGCTGAATAAAAAAATAAAAGCATTTTTCCAAATTTGCTCCAGATTTTCAAATAGTGGTTACCATCAATTTTTAAGCAATTTAGCCGTATCACATGCCTGATATTCCTCTGTCAGAAGTCGAAGAAATTGAGGAACAAAGCTTAAGTACTAGCAGTGGAAGTGAATATGAGGAAATACTTTCAACACCCTAGTGGTTCTTCCAAAAAGAACTGAGTGACCTGGTACGGGATCTGGCTCTATCAAAGCAAGCATCTGATCTTCTAGCATCCAGGTTAAAAGATACGAACTGTCTAAAGCCAGATATAAAAATAACAATTTATAGAACGCGAGAAGTGGAATTTGTTCCTTACTTTAACCAAGATGAAGCACTTGTTTATTGTAACAACATCCCGGACTTTTTCGTCAAATGGAATTGCAATTTGTCCCAGGTGAATGGCGAATGTTCATAGGCAGTTCCAACAGAAGTTTAAAGTGTGTTTTGTTGCACAATGGCAACCGATATGCTTCGGTTCCTATCGCCCACTCAACAAAACTTAAAGAAGAATATGAAAACATTAAGTTAGTATTGTAGAAACTATGCTATGATGAGCATCAGTCTTCTATTTGTGTGGATCTGAAAATGGTAAACTTCTTGCTTGGGCAGCAAAGTGGGTATGCACAACACACTTGTTTTATTTGCTCGTGGAATAGTAGGGCTAAGCAAGGTCATGGGAATAGGATTAATTAGCCAATAAGACACGAACAGCGAATGTCATAAGCAAACCATCAGTGGACCGGGAAAAAAATCATTCTCCCACCGCTCCACATCAAGTTAGGACTAATGAAACAATTTGCTACGGCTTTGAACAAAGACGCTTCAAATACATTTGTACATCGTTTCCTAGGCTAAGTATTGAACAGCAAAAAGTGGGTATTTTTGATGGTCCTCGAGTTCGCAAACTTATTAAGGACTCTAATTTTACAAATCACATGACGACTCTTGAAGCTGCTGCTTGGTGCAGCTTTGTCTCGGTAGTTAGGAGCGTCTTGGGTAACCACACAGCGGACAATTATGGGGAACTGGTGCAACATGTGTTAATGAATTTTGAAAACTTTGGTTCTAACATGAGCATTAAAGTACACTTTCTTCATAGCTACTTGGATAAATTTCCGGAAGATCTTGGAGACCTAAGTGAAGAACCAGTGAAAAGGTTCTATCAAGATGTAAGGGTGATGGAAGAAAGATACAAGGACAGATGGGACCAGCATATGATGGCAGACTATTGCTGGATCTTTCAACGTGATGTTCCTGATAACCATATGAAAATCATATATAAACAGCGCTTTTCCCTACGAATAATTTTCCTAATTAGATTACTATATTTCCTTGTTGTGGCCCCTAAAAACTTAGCTGCAGTATTGGCCTATACTTATGCTCACGTTAGATTGGCCGCAAAAACTTTGGTACACACTGAACGCGACCTGTCATGGGAGTTATGAACAACGTTCAAAATTCTTCATCTGTCACCGAGGTTATTTGCTATAAAACTTTTTAAAGAAACAGTGGTGGATTCAAAAATAAAAATTATGTTCGATAAGATATGAGTATTTAAAATACAAACATACTATTGATAGCTATAAAAAATTTTCTTTTATGAACTTAAAAGAGCACTTAGTTGACAAATTGAAAAAGCACCATTTTTGAGTGGTATTTAGCACAAAATTTTAAGAGAGATTAATCGTTTAAGAATAAGAAAAATATAAACAAGTGTCCGTAAATATTTCTTAAGGCGTCTATAGGCCCTTGCAGATGATTAAAAAAAAATTAGTGGCCCATGACCCCTTTGAATAAAATAGGCTTTGGAGGATGAGTTGTTAATAAAGGGGGCCACTATACAACCCAAGGTCAGTGAATGTCATGCAAACGCTTCACTTGCTTATGCAAAATCCTTTTTTAAGTACAGGGTGTTTCAACGAGGACTGAACAGGGACTTATTTTTAACCTTCCCTGTATTTTTAAAACAAACCAAAATAGTCATTTCATGTATTTTTTTCTGCTAAATTCAAAACTTCAACCAAAAAACATTTGAACCAAAGACAAAAGACTTATGCCATGGATGAACTGTTTTTTAAATGGAACACCCTATATATTACTACATGTTTGGAGTCTCTAGAGAAATCTAAATACATTTCATGTATATTATCCTAACCTATTTTCAGCTGTTTACGAAATATTGACAGTTGAAAATCTCTAAACTCTCAACTGCGCGAGATCAAAGAAAACGGTTTTCACATTCCTATCTTAGGTTTTCATAAGCTATCGAATGACAGTAACTTCGAATTTAACCTGCGGATAAAATTCACCGGGACCTTTAAACCTCCGGTTAAATTCAAAGTTACTGTCATTCGATACCTTATGAAAACCTAAGATAGGAATAATATGCAAACCGTTTTCTTTGATCTCGTGCGGTTGTGAGTTTAGTGCATGCAAGTGTCAAAATGCCCGACTTTCAACTGTCAATATTTCGTAAACAGCTGAAAATAGGTATAGGATATTATATAAGAAATTTGATTAGATTTCTCTAGAGAGTCCAAAAATGTAGTAATATACAGGGTGTTCCATTTAAAAAAAGCAATTCATCTATGGCGTAAGTCTCTTGTTTTTGGTTCAAATGTTTTTTGGTTCAAGTTTTGAGTTTAGCAGAAAAAATACATCGAATGGCTATTTTGGTTTGTTTTAAAAATACAGGGAAAGTCAAAAATAAGCCACTCTTCAGTCCTCGTTGGAACACCCTGTACAATATTGAACTACATTTGATAGGGGCACTTTTATGTTACAAAAGCTGTATTTTCTACACTAAATAAGATATCAAAAACCAAAAAATACTAGTTCTACAAAAATGCGGGGGGAATAAAAATGAGGTGTTTTGCGAATTACCTTCACCAACCCCTGAAACACTACCCACATCCACTTAAATATCTTAAAATATCTGGAAAGCTTTTAAAAAATGCTTATCAGCGATATTAAATTTAATGAATTTAAATACAAAATGTAAGCAGAATTTTGCGATTTTTTGTTAAATTGGCTTTTGCAAAATTTGACAGGAAAAATTAGAAAATAATCGTAAATGTTGAAAAAGGATCCAGAGCCTAAATTAAAAACGCTATTGCAGTGCTAAACTTTTCTATTTTTTTTTGCAATAACGCAATACGCAAATATTTGTTTTTTGCTCTTTTTTGTAAAATCTTCAATACAATTTGCAGCTTTTAAATCATTTAAAATTCAAGGTGCTTGCTGTTGCCATCACTTTTGTCTGTATTTTTTCTTTTAATGTATTTAAATTCGAAAGTGGTGAATTCTATGGAAGATCGAGTAGAAGTGATTGGCTTTATGGTGCTCACAGTATGTGCTATTTGGGAGCTGCCATTAATATTGGTGAAAGGTATCTCGACAAAAACGTGAGCCACGTCTGCGTAAGAGCTTTTTTTCAAAATTTCAAAAACCTGTATCCGTGGGTAATAAAAAAGACAACGACCTAGAGTCAGGTGTCAAGGAGTCATTTAGCAACAATTACCCGCGTATGAATCTCTTAGGAAAGCAATTAAAATGCATAAATTTCGCTCTTACAAAATGAAAATTTTGCAAAAATTTGGCGACGGTGATCCGGCAGAAGAATTCAGTTTTGTGAACCCATGACATGGAGAATTAAGGCAACACCACATGTTATAAAAAAAACATTTGCTTTAGTGGTGAGTCTTCCATTTTCCTAAATGGTCATGTGAAAAACAGAACTGTCGTCTTACAGAAGGGCACACTTAATGCCCTAAATGTTTGGGCGGGAATACTGGGAGACAATACCATAGGTCTTTTTTTAATTGAAGGAATTTTAATTGTCCAAGTTTATACTGAAATGCTCCACCAAGCTATAGAGCCCTCGATTGTTTACGAACTTGCAAACCAAAGATACTCACAAGGCAATCTAAATTTTACACTTCGAGCAAGATGGCACACCCCCGGTGTGGCGAGAGCGTAGCTGGACAAAATTATCCAAACCAGTATTGACAGATCAGTGGCCGCCAAGATCACCTGACCTTACCCCTATGAACTTTTTTTATGATGTTATATTAAATAACGTCAGAGGATAATTGATGCATGTTAAGTATTCCAAGAAACATAGATAAGAGCTATGGAAATATTTAAAAACGACTTCAAATTCTGTCTAGAAAAAAAATAAGATCATTTTAAGCACTTAACAAATTAGTTAAAAAAAGTGCAAAAACTAGTACATTAGGTTATTAGTTTTAAAATATCATATTTCTTCGCACTAAATGTCTTTTAAAACGTGTATTTTATATATAAAAAAAATATTCTCAAAGGTTTCTAATGAAAAAAAATATATATTTTTTTCTTTTGCGCGGCCATCTTGTGATCTGTGATCTCTTTCAAGGCGGTGTCACAACTTTTGCTATGGTGGGTCTTGACTCTTGAGCTAAACAGTTTTGTTAATACCAGTGCAACCAACCTTTGAAAAAATTAGAAAGTGCTGTCAAGAAGAGGTCCTTTTCGACACAATACAAAAAAGTACAGGGTGGCTCAAATTCGATTCTATGTATGGAGATCTCGAAAACCGTAAGAGATGCAGTATCGGTCAAATTAGGGCAAAATTGCGCATTTAGGTGCCTTACAATATGCCGTTTAGAAGGTTTAAAAATTCCGAGTATTTCCGGAGATATCCGAAAAAACAAAATTTTCAAAAATGGTTTTATTTTTTTCTTGGGCTTATTTAAAAACGGAAATCAAATTGAATTGCGCTTTTGCATTGTCAGTTTTTCCGATGATGGTATCCAATTTGAAACGCGACGTTTCGTTCTCAAGGGGTCGTCATCAACTTTTTTTTTAAATACGAACTTATTTTTTTTGACGCTCTCAGATGATATTGGCGTTATTAAATTGAATATATGATTTTATTTATTTTTCATTCTTTTTTTAAAATTGATATTGCTATTTTTTTTTAATTCTATATTTTACTTTGGCGTAATTTTAAATAGTTTGTGACTTTTATAAAATATTTTATTTTGCTTTTTGTGTCAAGTGGAAAATTGAAGCCATTATTTTTAATAATAACACTAGTTTACAATGTATCTGTTGCCAGGAAAATTCTAACTGTTGTTGGCTATACACGTCATGCTGAATTCATTGATCAGCTCTAGTTTTTGACTTTCAGATATTTACTATTGGAAAAATTGATAAATTTATTAAGAAAAATTTTACTAAAAAATTACACATATACATCAATCATTTAACATAAATTAAACATTTATTTTAAAAAAACTTTCGTTTATACAACTTTTTCTTAAAGTACTCATATTGCAGAAACTTTAGAAATTAATGTTAACAAAATGAAACACGTACATTATTAACAAATAAAAACACTTAAATGATGAAAAATAAGAATAAACTCACTTGAACTGTACAAAAATTTTTGAGGTTAGATTCGAAAATAATACGACACGAGTAAGCAAAAACGATCATAAAGTGCGCGGCAACAGACAAAAATTTAAATTTTGAAAACTAGTGTAATAAATAACAGTGAAATTAAATAAATAGGTTCATTTATTTTTTACCCTAAAGCAAAATAAATAATTTAAAAAATAATAACATTAAAAACTAAAAAAATAATTAAAAAAATAAAAACACATTCGTATTAATAATTGACCTTATTAATTATCATTATTATCATCTGAATACCGATAAAACATTAAAGTTCGTATTTAAAAAAAAGAATCCTCATGATGACCCCGTGAAGACGAAACGTCGGATTCCAAACTGGATACCACCATTGGATAGATCTGAAAAAGTGATAATGGCAACGTGCAATTTAGCTTGAACTCCATGTTTAACTAAGCTCAGGAAAAAAAAAACAAAATCGAATTTTCATAATTTCGATTCTTTCCGGACACCTCCGGAAATACTCGGAATTTTAAAACTTTCTAAACGGCATATTGTTAGGCACCTAAATGCGCAATTTGGCTCTAATTTGACTGACACTGTATCTCTTACGGTTTTCAAGTTCCCCATACATAGACTCGAATTCGAGCCACCCTTTACTTCCGTTATTGCAAAAATAAAAATAGTTTTAGCCCTACAATAGTATTTTAATTTAGGCTGGAAATCTTTTTTCATCATTTACGTTCCATTTCTAATATTTTCAACTAAATTTTACAGAAGCCAGTTGCAAAAAAAATAAATTGTTCACAATTTTGGTATTTATACCTCATATAATATACCGGGTGTCAACGAAATCGTTCAACACCGCACCATTCAAATATTCAAATGCTTTTTTTAAGGAGAAATTTGAAATTTTGGCTGACGATATGGTTTATGGGAATTAAGATTTTCCACTAAAAAACAAATGAATATCACTTCCGGTTTGACCGGAAGTGAGCATGAGTCAAGAATTTCAAATACAACCTTGCAAATATTTTTACATACTTAAATAGAGCTTGAAATTCCCATTTCAGCGATGTACCACAAGTTGTCAGTTTCTTTCAAAATGGCGGCGTAGAGAGCATTTATTTCAAATTCAATATGGCGGCATTTTGACATCACCAATGGATTTTTTGTCAAACTGTTCGTTGATATAGGAGACAAGATAGGTTTTCTTGCAGATTGCACTGTTGGAAATTCAAAATAATTGTTATAAAATTGAAGCATTTTTCGATTTTCCTTAAAATCTCAAAATGTATGTAAATTTTTCTCGAAATTTTGAATAGAACCCTATACATATTTTTAAACATTTAGATAGAGCTCGAAATTCTCTTTTGAACGATGTATCCATATTGAATTAAACCCTCTACAACGCTATCTTTAAAAAGAATGGTCATTGTGATACATCGTTCAAAAGGGAATTTCGAGCTCTATCCAAACGTTTTAAAATATGTACAGGGTTCTATTCAAAATTTCAAGAAAAATTGACATAAATTTTGACATTTTAAGGAAAAACTAAAAAACGCTTCAATTTTATAACAATTATCTAGAACTTCGAACAGTGAGAAAAATTTGTATAAAAACCTATCTTCTATATCAACGGACAGTTTGACAAAAACTCCATTGGTGATGTCAAAATGCCGCCATATTGAATTTGGGGTTAATGCCCTCTACGCCGCCATTTTGAAAAAAAAATGTCAACTTGGGATACATCATCAAAAAGGGAATTTCAAGCTCTATTCAAATTTGTAAAAATATATGAAGGGTTGTATTTAAAATTCTTGCCTCATGCTCACTTCCGGTTAAACCGGAAGTGATATTCATTTGTTTTTTAGTGGAAAATCTGAGTTTTTATAAACCACATCTTCAACCAAAATTTCAAATTTTTTCTTAAAAAAACATTTCAATTGTGCATTGTTAAACGATTTCGTTGACACCCGGTATAATAATAAATAAATAACAATTCTGGTATCATTGAAAATCATTTTTGATGAGTTTTTCAGGGAGCTATCACAAGTAAGGTAGTGCCATTTAATATTTTAAAGTGGATGCGAGTAGTGCTTCAGAGGTGAGCACCCTAACTCACAAGTTACCTGATTATTTCCCAGCCATATTGTAGAAACGGAATTAGGTATTGCTTTTTTCAAATCTTCTTTAGTATAGAAAATATACCCATAGCAAGCTTTCAAATTGTCACCCAGTATAGATAGCCGCAAAATCAGCCATTTCCGAGCAATAAAAATCCAAAATAATTTAGGCATATTTAAAACATTTACCCCATAATTCATACGAAAATAATTCAAATACGAAATACTTGGTACTGTCAAATATTGAATGGAATTTTTGCATAAAATTATGATTAACTATGCTCAGCATCTCCTAGTTTCCACACCCAGTGATTGTAATATTGACCACTAGTGACCCTCTTTAATAATCACTTACCCTCCTAAAATAATTTCCTTATATCATCCTTAAAGGCCTCTATCTTAATTACGATCATTTAGGGACCTGTGTTCATATCATGTCTTTTTATTTTTAAATAAATATTAAAATCTTTTTACGACTCTTCCCAAAAAGGGGGTTACGTGTTGTTACCGAATTATGAATATTGATACCTAGTTCTAACTAGAACAAATTGTAGGGTTTAAATGGTGCGTACTTCACGATTAATATGTTTTTGTTTAATCTGAAATATTATAGATTCAAAAGAATGCAGATCGAGTGATCTAATGACATGAATTAATCTAAATCCTAAAATTCAACTATACTATATATAATTTTTACTAAATTAAATGTACCTTAACCAAGTTCAAGCCTATGGTTAATAAAATTCAAGCAAACTGGGGAATTAGCTTAGAGCTAAAATGCAATCAATTTAAGCAGTAGTCTAAAATTGTAGCTAATAATTACCAATCACAATATAATATAAATCCACCACCTATTATTAAAATCGGATCAGTATTTAATAAAATCGATGCTACTACCCAATAGCATAAAGGATTTGCCAAATTATAATGAGCCTGGTTTTTGTCTAACATGGTACATATCATTGACAATTTTCTTTGAACTTATAAAGATAATCAGCAAATTAGGTAATTTACACATCTCCAGCAAGAGCACCAAGACATGAACTTTGGTTAGAATGCCAAATTAAAAGTTATACGCAAAACGAAAAGTTCAATATCCAAAGTATTCCTGGCAATTTGGCGAAGGATAATTATGTGCGAATTCTAGGCATAAAGATGGAAATGTTATCAGCTACTACCAATTATCAATATCAACTTCTTTATAATATCTTCAAAGTTGGGGGTCTGGCATATATACAGTGTTATTATTCCTTTATAATCCATTTAGAGACCTTGCATGATGTTTTATCGATAATAGCTTACTGCTACCTATTTGTACTGAAGGGTAAATAAAGAGTGTGCGAACGTGACATCACGCAAGCACAGTTAGAAATAAGCAGCTTATATAAATAAAAAGTCGTTAAAACAGATTCAATAAATGATTGTCCCTTTCTTATTAGATTTAAAGTAAAAAGACCATGACAAAAACTATTAAAACATATTTTCCAGAAATAAAGTAAGTAGATTATCGGGAATATACATCGGCCATCTATGGATGAAGGAGCATAACATCCACCATTATCGATCTACTTCAATTTGGTGATTTATATTGGAATATAGAAGAGAGTATTTAAGTACGTAAACAGGAGATGGCCATGTATACGTGATCACTGAAAATAATAATTTTATTGAAATAATGAATTAATATTAACACCATTACAATAAAAATCTATTAACAAGGTTGCTAAATACTTAATACCTACCTATTGGAAATTTGAATTAGGGCCGTGTGTGATAATTATTATAGCCCAGGAGGCAGTGATTTTTTTCGGTACTTATTTTCCCAGTTGGTGTATACCAATTAGTTTGTTCTATTGGTGATACCAGTTAATAATTTTTGAATCTGGCAAATATTTCCCGATGGGTTCCATAGACGATTTGGCGTATTTTTCTCATTATAAATCTGTTACATTTACGAAAAAAGAAATCTGGCATATCTCAAGTTGAGGAAAGTAATTCTGGTTTAAAAATCGGAGGTCGGATAATTTGCCCGATTTTTCGAATCCCTAACCCTTATTTTTACATGCTTGAAAGTCAATATTTAAATTGATATTACCATAAACTGTAATGAAAAATAAGTCTGTCTGGTTTACGAAATTGGCAAATGAGTCTGGCAGCATCTTCAAAATTGGAAAAATAGAAAATTATCGCTCTGCCGGTTCTGTAAATGAATCATAATTCATACTATAACTCCATGGAAAAAAACAAAACTAGCTGTTATTTACAAACACGCTCGGTTCTGTATTTTCCGGTCGAGAATTCGCAGCAGGATAATTACTATTTGCGCCAGCAGCTTTTAGGGGCTTTGTTTGGAGAAACGCTCATTCGAATTATGCAACGATACTATCACTGATAATGGCTGGGAAAATATCGATGAACGACATAGGCTCCATTGGTTTAAAGGTGAATACCTACCTTTGTCGACGAAGTCGTCATTCAACCAGATAGAGGTAAATATTTTCTTTGCGGTGAAGCTTGCCATATGAATAATATGTAATAGCTAAAAATATATTCAACGTTAACTTGAGATAGAAGCGCATTACCTTAATATATTTATTTATTTGTGCACAGATGAAGATGATGGCAATCATAATGATGATAATGTTTTGGAGCAATAAAGGAACATTAATAATATTGACGATAGTCACGAAGACCGTGATGATGATAACGAGCATCGTCAAGAAAGTGAGAGTGAAGTGGATGAAGCAGAATTAAATTAATTGAATTTCATTTAATTTTGTACAAGCTTCAAATACATCAAGGTATCAAACATATTTTTCTATGACTTTCATAATATCAATGCCTTCATAAATCAAATATTTTTCGAGCTGACAAGACAAAAACTCTGTACTCTATATACTATAATTGCTTGTTTAATGCTTTCATTTATAAAACAACACCAATCATTTGTATAGTCAAACGTATCGAATTGAGCACGCCCGACGAGCATTAGATGAGCCTGCCAAGGATGTGGGTATCTCCCATAATAGCCAGATTATATTTTGAGGTATTGTTATAATGCAAGCTATCATCTGATAATTTTTTACAAATGCCAGACTGATTTTTACTTAACTGTACTAACTAACCCTCTGTTACTAAAACCATTTTCACCAATGGACAAAAAGTGGAGGGAATTGGTATTTCCTGAGGCATTTTTCACCTCAAGCCATCGAAAGAAACCCCCATAAAATATTGCTTAGAATTGCTAAGTGCGAAAGTTAGTACCAAAAAAATCACTGTCTCCTGGACTAGGTATCAGATTTTTTTTCTAGGGTTATTTATCTAGTTTATTTTGAATCAAAGAAATACATAATATTGTCAAACTGTCAAATATTCAAAATAACATCAACGCATCAGCTCATTATTCTCACTGACTACTTTTATGCAATTATTTGGTAAAAAAATGTAACAAATTCTTTAAATTTCGGCAGTAGAGCTGTCACAGTTGGGAAAAGTTAAAAATTAAACCTTAAACATGGAAAATATTAAAATAAAATGTTTAACATAAAGCTTCTGCAATCTGACACTAGAAGGTTCTTAATGACTGAAGTTTGTATGGTTTGGGAGCAATTTAAGCGTATTTAGGTAATTAATTGTCACGTTATTATAAAAGAATGATCTGCGTGCAATTTTGCCGTACGTAAAGATTGTATAACATTTACAAGTGTTTTTAAGGTGACATATTTAGTACTTTGGTCTTCATGATATGGTTTTGTTTTTTTTTAAGTTGTAACGAATTTTCCATATTTAAATTAAAATAAATGACAAATTTTGGTTTAATCTTATCAAACCCACATTGTAAGGTATTTACATACAGGCTTCTAATAGGTAGGTTTATTTAATTTTATCTAAAATGAAGATTATATTTATTATTATAATACATCGTTAGCGTCAGGAAAATACATAAAGCAGAAAATTATTTATTTTTATAATACCGAAATACTTATATGATTTGATTATTTATTTACTATTTATCTACGCGCTAGTTGCCATATAAAAACTATTAAACATAGTAAAATGTTAATAAAATATAACTCAAGACTTGCACAGAGAACATAACCTAAACATCACTACTATGTAATTCTCTCAAGAACAAAGGAAAAGAAACGAAGAAGTTAGATTGGAGTGCCCATTAGCCAGTCTCAGAACACCTCGAAAAATAGTTGTTCTGTGGAAAAGCATATGGAAAGGAGTTATAAAGTGGGTAGCTGTGGGTGGACCATGAAACGCATCTGGCCCAATAAGGATAGACTGACTGTTTATAACTCTAGAAAGTCATTTAAGATCTCGCAATCGTCTTGGTGCCTCAAGAGACTCTAAATGGGGTTCGGCCTCCAAGGCAATGTACTAAAAATAATCAAGTCGATTGGATTTATAAATAATAAATCTAAAAAAAATCTTTAAATCCTTTTAGTAGATTGAACGTGAGCCCGATAGCAAGGTGATCAATGCATACTCTAGGTGAGGTCTAACCAGAGCACAGTATACGATTTTGACGGCACCCAACTCACGACATTTATCAATGAACCCTATCATCTACAACGCCTTAGAGATTATACTTCTGATGTGAGGAAGAAAACTGAGCTGTCTCTTTAAGTTAATACCAAGGTCCTTGATTTGCGAGACAAAGTCAATCACTAGAGTGAGGAATAGACCAGAACCGCTTTTTCTTCTTCTTTTTCTTCATGTGCCGTCTCCGCTGAGAAGGTTGGCAACCATCACAGCAATTCGAACCTTCGATGCCGCTGTTCTAAATAGGTCCACAGAACTGCAGTTGAACCACATTCTTAGGTTGTTCAACCAGGAAATGCGTCTTCTTCCTATACTTCTCCGCTCCTGAATCTTTCCCTGTATGATAACATGCAGCAGTCCATATCGCTCACCCCTCATGACGTGACCTAAGTATTGAAGTTTTCTAATTTTGATAGTGTTTACCCCTATCGTACCAAAAAACCATTGAACAGCCTTTTACCACACTCAATTGAGTTGCAACCCAATTTAGCTCTCACCATTCAGAAAACAAATTCAGATAAAACTACAGCTGCCGATCATATTCGAACGTGTCAATCTTAAGAAAAAGTTTATGGCCATCGGTGAAGAGAAGGAAGTTGCTGTGATTAAAACATTCAGCAACCTAATTAATGAACATGCTGAACAATAGGGGGCCCAGGTAAGATCCCTGGAGAACCCCTTTGAATCTCATTGGAATGGTATTTCTGAATTCTGACCAATTGAAAGAGCAATGTAGCAAGCTACCTCCAATACCAAGCCAACCAAGCTTGTACACCAAAACCACATGGTTGACTAGATCAAAGACTTTGGAATATATCTGAAAGCCACTCTCAAAGGCTGCTAGCCAAAAGCTACTGTATACAAATAGGTTCAGTTTGGTGGATTTCAGTACAGATGATGAACTCTCAAGGGGTTTAGGGATAGTACTGAGAATACTTGCAGGTCTAAAACAAAATTATCACCAAGTGATCGGTCTCAAGACCTAAAAACTGATGTTATAAAACTAGTCTTCCAGAACATAGGAATTGACCCGTGCTAAAGAATTCATTAAAGATGCAAGGGCCTATCCAAAACCAAACTGCAGTGTTGCACCCCGTTAGTCCTTATTATCATTCAGACAACTCAGTTTACCATATATCCAACAGATATGCGTTTTCTTATGTTCGGCACACACACACAAAAGGAAAATCCTATAACACTCAACGAGCGGTGCGTGTGTGGAGAAGATGGTGGACATTGGACTTGAAGCGCTGTAGGTTGTAATTTTCGGGAAAGACGTTACTCGGAAGTCCTTTCCAGAGCGAGGCAGTCCTCCAGATTAAGCAAATGAATTAGGTATCGATGATCAGCTTGTGTTCAACGGGCGTTTCTGC
Organism: Pissodes strobi; assembly: GCA_016904865.1. NCBI lineage: Eukaryota > Metazoa > Arthropoda > Insecta > Coleoptera > Curculionidae > Pissodes > Pissodes strobi. Next base: position 62,359 of record MU185141.1, read on the forward strand.
TTGGCACAACTCTAGGTGGAATCATAAGTGCCAGCTCGTTCGAACACCTACCGTAGTAGTATCGATAGGAAACAGATGGGTCCGCCACTTTTATTCGATATTCAAGGCTATCAAGATCTTTAGTCGTCCACAAGACGAACTGCTCTCTTCTGCATGGAGTCAAATATCTTAAGCAAGTGTTTGGCTACCGAGCTCCACACAGTACTCCAGAGATGATCCTTTCTGGGCCTTATAGAGCAGTAAGAGCTGATGAGGTGTATATAACTTTTTTGCTCTATAGAGTGCTCCTAGCTTTTGTGCAGCTGCCTTGGCGATTTTGATGACGCTATCACGCCAAGACATGATGTTTTCTACCTTGATGCCTTGCGAGCGTATGGATGAAGTCCGAGTCAGTGTTTGTCCTGTTATTGATAAGTCAGGTCCTGCGGTGTTTGCTTTTTTGAGAAAGCAGCTACTTGGGTCTTTCCTGCCTTAAACTGGACGTTATTTTCCTTACCCCATTTTACGATAATATCCTTATTGGTGGCAGCAATCCGATTTTCTTGCTCACGTTGGGAACGAGCAGCGGTCATTGGAGTCCGTGACATGAATGAGGATATAAGAGTTCTGTCGTCTGCAAAGTTGTAAATACAATTGTTTATCCTCTCTAAGAGATCAGTGATACATAGCAGGAAGGGTGTGAGAGATAACATACACCCTTGAGGAACTCCAGCATTAAATTCCTCCACGGGATGTCCATCAGTACCAATTCGGATGCTTCGATCCCTTAAGACATTGTAAATCCATAGAAGCCATAGTGGTGGTAGTCCGTATGATGTCAATTTGTCTAACAATCCGTCATGCCACACCATATCAAATGCTTTGGATATGTCGAGAGCCACTGCACGAGATTCGCAGTAGCTCTCGATGGCTCTGGTCCACAGGTAGGTCACGTCAAGAGATCTTCTGTTGATATGTGCTTGCGGAAGTCGACTAATGTCTATACGCTAATTTAGAAAGCCTTTTAAATTCTATCCTCAATCTAGAAAAGTTTAAATAGTCGTTTTTTCTATCATCTACAATGTCAATCAGCTAGTTCAGCTTCAAGTTACTTAACATTATAAAATGAAGACCTGGTCGTTATGAACTTTTTAAAGTGAGGCTTGCCCATAAGAAGTATCTGAGTGTTTGTTGTCCATCCGCTGTTTCAAACCAAAGCATTTACAAAAAATTATTTTTTTTATGTTAAAATTGTTGGAATATTATACACTTTTATAATTTTTTGGCGTGACATGATTAAAAGTACAAATATTTGTTCGTGTGTAATAGTTTCTCATATATTTAGTTTTAAAATTTTATAAACGACTTTGATGAATATTTTTTGATAAATATGCAAGTTACTTGTTAGTTTCTCTTTACAGAGTAAATTTTAGAGGAGAGTACGTTGTGTTAGTATGACCTAGAAGATCCTTCAGAAAATGTTCGTTATATTGATAAAATGTCATCTATATCGCCACCATATAGGATTTTATTAAGAATTTTCAATTAAACCTATTTCAAAATTCTCAACAAAAATATTAATTAATTATTAAAGATAATAAAGAAAAAAAAACAAAAACAAAACCACATATTGAAAAGGATAGCACAAATAGTGTCACTCTTCTTTATAATAATAATAATAATGATAACGATATAAAGCATGATAATATTTTTTACATTCGCAAGTATACATCTATGTCATCTTAAATGCAACACGTAATTACATAGCAACACCTCAACAGCTGACTTAGTTGTGAAATTATAAATATGTCAATTAAAATGCAAAAACTTCAAAGTAATTTAATCTTCTATTTAAGAAGTTAAAATTTCTGAGACAGGAGTTTCCTCTTTTCGCTTCATTGTTATTTTATACTCTAGAACGTTGTTGTAATAGACGAAGGGGACAATCAAAAATTGAATCTAGCACATCAGTATAAAACATATTATATGCTTCTTTTTAATAACTAAGAAAATGCAAGTAAAATAGGCTGCAATGCTAGCGCATATTTATTTGATGTTCTCTAGAGAATGGCAGTGTCTGATTATATAAAGTGATCACGGCCAAGAATTTTCGAATATCTCGATGCTAAACAATTAAGCTGAGAATTCAAGTAATAACAAATAACAAAAACTCAACCAATTATACTTTGGCAAATCATAATCAATATTTTTTGGTCTTGCATACTTTCGCAGTCAAATTCGTCGGAACCATCTTGACACTGTCGAATGCCGTCGCAACGTTGCCTATATGGAATGCAATACCCGTTCTTGCAATGGAAGTCGGTATCCAAACAAGCTGTAAGGGTACATGTAAATTTGACAATAGTTTTTCGTATATATTTAACAACACTGATGGGTTAAATGTTGAATATTGAAGAATTAGGCACACACGAGGTCTTTTGATGATGATGATGAAGAGACTGAGCACATAGTTGAAGTATGTAATTATATTCATGTCTAAGAGACGAAAGATTGCAGATTTAGAAGAACAATAGATGTTTTAAAGGGAAGAGAAAGATGATGATTAGTTAAGTGACAGAGGAATGTATTTCCTCTTGGTGCTTATAAGCATTTTCAAGTTGTTTTTAACCAAACAAACTCTATCGGATGGATGTTGGGTCTTTCCCAATGAATAATCTGCATCTTTAATTGGTATTAGCCCTGTAATTTAGTTTAATATTTAGGTACCTATTTTTGGCAATTAAAAAGTAACTAAATATTACTAAAAATGTAAATATCATACAACCATGAAAGTTATGAAACCTTAAGTATATGATTTTCTTAAAAAAAAATATAATTAATTTATTAAAAGAAAACTGATTTTGTACAATAGATAAATAGTGACGACACATCCTAGCTGCCATCAAATTATATAACATGAAGAAAATAATAAAAAATAAAAATCAGTAATGATTGTGAATGTCATCAAACATTTTAATACATAACCAAAGAACAATTGACCATACCATACAATTAGCTCAAGTACGGTATTTGCCGTGCTTTAAGTTGGATTCATCCTATTATTTTATCATGGATTGCCAGTGTCAGTAAAATCTGAATTACGAGAAAAGTTAGATGAACGTGAAGATCTCCTCACAGAAACCTTCTATAAAAAATGTAAGAGGTTTGAAAACCACAGTTCGGAAAATGCGAACGAAGAAAAAGCCAGTATGTAAATGACAATCGTAGGGTTCACAACACAATTATAAGGGCTGTTTTTGATAGGCTAGTCTATTAAATTATATTCATCGCATGTTTTGTAGTAGTTTATAAAACATATTTTTTATTGCCTCGAAATAACGTGCACTATAAATAGAAATCCGAAATTATGCATTCAAAGCTTCACATTAACACACCAGAAACGGCTCCTGTGTATTATAGTGTGCAAAGAATTTATAATTTACGATCGTAAGTAATTCCTAGCTTCGAAGAGAAATAAATATACAACAAAAACTAAAACAAATTGAAAGCAATATTCAGTTTATCAGAATAGTAAAAATGTAATCAGTAATGTCATTCTAATTTTAAAGATTTAAAACTTTAATTTTATTTTTTCTAATGTCAGTTTTTTAAATAAAAATGAACCCAATAATTTGCGACAATTCTAGAAAGTATAGTTTAAAAATGCAATAAAAAACAATTCTCGAGCATACGTAAAAATGACACAAGAATAGTCATTACCCATGACATTATTTGGAAAATATTGCCTGAAATGAGAATAATTTTTTTTTCGGTAAAAAAAATTATGGGCAGATAAAAAATATGTAAACTTAAATTTTATGTTTATTTCTTAGGACTTGCAATACATTACGGTTTATATATAAAAAAAAAACTGTATTTTGTATTATTAAATATGTAAATATTTTTATAAACTCTGAAAAGTTGCGAAATAATTTACAATTCCAAAAAAAAAATCTTTATAAATTTGCGATGTATGTAAAGAGTTCTTCTCAATTGTTCATGTAATATTAACGGCAAATTAGATGAATGCAGACAAAGCCAAGTATTATTCTCAACAAATTCAAATAAAATTCGGGTTATAACTGGTATTATACCTACAAGGATTAGTCCTAAAATTTAATCCTAATAAAAAAATCGCCAAACAACCAAGAGATATGTTAATTGGCAACATTTTATTAACCAATACCTATCAAAACCAGTCACTTATATAGGACACTTTAGAACAAAGTTGCTACAATGTTTTCCATTGGTAAAACTTACGACAATTTTTTTCGTCACTCTGATCAGAACAGTCATATTCTCGATCACAGTATTTGCTCTGGGGTATGGATTCTCCTGATGCGCACCTAAAGGAAATGCCTGAGGCTCCCGGTGCTGCTTTTGTGTAACATGCAAAAAGGTTAGGTTTAAAAGGCAGCCATTTTGGGTGGCAATACAACTCCATAATATTCGGCTGAATTTCAGATTTGTTTCCAAAGGTTATTTTTAGTTTGCTACGTGTATGTTTGGGCCTTTGTATACATGATTTAATTTATAGCTTACTTTATCTTAATATTTAGAGTTTGACTGCTTTATATACCTCGAATAATGTACTGTAATTACAATATAGTATTCAACGCATTGCTTCTTAATTTCGTACTGGTCGTTCTAAAATTTCGTCTTCTAATTGAATCAGATGGGGATATTCAAATTCGATTTCATTAAAAACGAATTGCAACTTTTACAACGTCAAAATTTCATTATGCTGATAAATACAGCTTATTTCTTGTTTGTAATAACACAGTGATTTTCTCAAGACCGATTTTATATGTTCGAGGTAGCTATTTAGGCCCGATTTCATATTCTGTGATTACCAGTTCACTAGTTAATTACTACGATTTCTGTTGTTACTTTTCAATTTATCCATTGATATTAACTGAAACATAATGGTCATCAATACTTGTAAAACCCGGATAAATTTTCCTTATTTAATGTCCTTACTTTGGATTATAAACCCTTCCAATATTATTCCTAAAATATATTTACTCACAAGATTTTGCCACCATTAATTCCGTCATGCAAAAATTCTGAATAAATATCTGAGATTAATAGTTAGGGTATGCAATAATGAATTTATTTATTCTTCGAAATTATTAGTGAATTTCGTGATATTATCCTCCTTACCTTGGTTAAAATAGTGTGTCAATACATAAAATAGTGTGAAATAGTGTTAAAATAGTGTGTCAATACATATGAGAATGAGATGCGGGTTGTTGAATTACTTCTAAAATCAAGTTCAAGCAAACATATTATACTAAAGAACTTTAGAGTACATATGTAGGTATACATAATGTTTGTAATCATAAAGTGGCTGAGCTACACTTCAAAATTATTATTCCTGTAAGATAATTTTTTAAGTTTAATGGCGTATTTGAAAAGTCAGTGCTTTGATCATTTAATTTATCGAAATGAGACACTTAATGACGTAAAAATATATAAAACTAAAAGAGAAATTCTAGTGCATCCGTTAATTCCTAGGAAGTTCTGCGAGCAGGCGAGTCCTTCAATAGCCATTATACGCTTCTTGAGAGTCACTTATAGACCATTGAGCAGTTTTACGTCCTAGTTTTAACGCTCTGTGAACCACGTGCAAGCGGAAGCCATGAACATTTTTATTTTTGCCTTGTTTCGAAAGTTTAAGATATTTTCAACTATTATTATTATAAGATTAAAAATTAAACATTTCCTGTAAGCGACCAACTAACAAATTATACTTCAGGTATTTAAAAAAAAATCCACCATATTATTTCTACTATGACTTTCGGATTCTACCACCTTTCCAGGTTTTTAAGAGTTTATAGATTAAGCCAAACTCTGAGGTTCAATCACTCATTATATTGTTACATTTCTGAGAACTATCCAGGAATATTCAAATACAATAGGTTTGTTCCAGTTGACTAGAGAACCGTACAAGGGACCGTCCTTTACAGTTGTTAATTTCACTCTTGAAGGTCATAAGGAACGTGTGATATTGATAAACGAATTTTGGCAATGGAATTTAAAGTCATGTACAGGGTTATCATTTATATTTCGTCACCCTATACAGGGTTTATTTTTGCAGATAAAAAAATACTAAATGCAAAAGTTGTATCGACTTTAGGGAACTTCCTATAAAAAATTATTTTGAATATACAGGGTGAGTCAGAAACGAGTGGCCTAACAAATTTTGATTTTTCCAATTATATTTTCAATTTTTGATTCTCCTCATAATTCTCTTTTCAAAAATGATTAATATGTTGATACTTGCACTGGTAGTTTTTCAGCTATTCGACTTCAAAATTGTCCCTTACCTGATATTCAACATAATTTTTATTCTAGCTTAGCCGTTCCCAAACTGTGCACCGTGGTATACTAGACGCGCCGTAAATCTTCTGTACAGCTTGTGTACATTTTCTTAGTGCCCCGATAGTAAACGGACAAACTACAGCTTTTAGTGAACTTAAGGAAAAATGTATTCTTGAATAACAGGAATTAACATCAACAGTTATTCCAGAATCTCCTTCAGAGCGTAACCGCCTGCCTGGTACCTTAGATATCGATTCTACAAAAAATAAAAGGGCAAAAAGAAAGCATAGCGATTCCTACTTGGACCACAATATATTATATGCAATAAAGTTTCACCAAACAGTTCTATGTATTCAGAGCAAATGCGCCCCCAAAGGTCTAGAAAAAAGGATCGAAAAGAACAAGTTGGAGCAATTTAAAAGGTGTTTAACTGAAAATTTAGGGTGGAATGATCCCATTGAAGATACAAGTCTTAACGAGCTCTAGAAAAAAATTATTGAGAAGTGGAAGAAGGGACAGAACGAGAACATGAACAAATTGATGGTAATAACATATAAGATAAAGATAATAAGGAAAACAGGGAAATCGAAAGGAATGAAGTTACAGATCCCATTCATTGTACACCACCAGCACAAAGTGATACAAAAGAACAAGCTCGAGAAATCCTAATAGATATTGATGTAGTCGGTCCAAGTATATCTTTCAATCAGAATGTGCCGACACTGTGTATATGAAATCGATAAGCAAAGATAAAAGTATATTTGTTTTTAACGAAACAGATGTGTCAAGCATCACTAAAGATTGCATTTTGGGAATTCTACCCACTCCGGCGACTACAGCCAAGGAAAAAGCAAACATGCTCGCCAAAATGTTTTCATCGCACTCTACCTTAGACGTCCCCCCAACGCAAGGCTTTCCCCATCATTTTAAACATCAACACTACCATGGCGGAAGTCAAGTTTCATCACCGTGATCTTCGTAAAATCCTTAAAGAACTATCAGGACCGGGCGAAATACCTGCCATAGTGGTAATGAACTGCGCCAACGAACTAACACCCGTTTTTTCCAGACTTACCGAAAAGGGACATACCCATCTTCTTGGAAAGTCGCTCGAGTGCAACCTGTTTCAAAAAAAGGCAAGAAAACCACGCCCCCAAACTATCGTCCAATTGCCTTCCTTCCCACAATGTCCAAAGTCATATAATGTGTAATCAATCAGCAACCACCCAAGTACCTCGAGAGCAACAGAATAATCAGCGATAATCAATACGGCTTTCGAAAAGAGAGATCGACAGGAGATGGGCCTATGTCACTTATATATGGAGTAGGGCAATTGAGAACTACGGAGATTCTCGAGTGATTCCGTTGGATATTTCGAAGGCTTTCGACAGAGTTTGGCATGACGGTTTGCAACAAATTGCTGTTTGCCAGTTTCCTTAAGAACCGATCTCTGCACGTTGCAGTTGATGGACACATCTCAAACACATTCACCATTAATGCGGGCGTGCCTCAGGGCGTAATACTTTCACCAACTCTGTTCCTCATCTATATTAATGACCTGCTGACCAAAACGATTAATCCTGTTTACAGTTTTGCAAATGACAGTACCCATGTCCCCCAATTTAGATCAGAAAAACCTTTACCAGCGACTGAGATAGGAGCAGATTGCAAAAAATAATCAAGACCTGGAGGTAGTTTAAACCTGGGCCGACAGATATTTGGTCCAATTCAATGCAGCAAAGACCCAAGCAGCTACGTTTATCAAGAGGGCCAATACAGCGGGCCCTGACATCATTATGGCATGATCGACCATACCTTCATCCCAACAGCAATATGTTCTGGCATGATAACGTTGCGCAAAATCAGCCTTCCAGAAGCTTTGTGCGGCAAATAACACCGTGCTTAGAATATTGCTCGCTCATCTGGGGTGCTCCCCCAAAGCACACCCTAAAGCTGCTAGATTCCATTCAGAAGAGAGCTGTGCGTCTCATCGAAGACCCGGAGTTGACCCGGAATCTGGATAATCTGGAACACCGCAGACATTTGACCGAGATGTCCCTGTTTTCAAGACACTTTCACGGCAGATGTTCCCAGAATTTGGCCCGCCTCATCCCGCCCCTGGCAACGCTTGTCAGACAGTCACCACAGACGGCAAGAGCGCATCAGTTCGTGGTACAACTGTAAACACCTAGAACATCACTTTACAAGAAGTCCTTTGTCTGGCACACTGCATCACTGTGGAACTCACTCCCAGGACATCTGTTTCCCCTTTAGTGTGTGTGCCACTGCCATAAAAAAAAACCTCCAGACATTTTAGGTATAGGAGAGAGGCAGAAATATAAATTTTCTTTATCTGTTGGTATATATGAAGCTTGGAAATATTTGAAGTTGAGTTACTTATTAGTTATAAGGCTATTTGTTAAAAAGTTTGTATTTTAATAAGGTTAAATTTGTCTCTAGTTATGTGTTTATTTATGACTCACAATTGTCAAAAATTTAGGTTTCCATAATTGGGATGCCAATAAATAGGCTTTCAAAAAAATGGGTGTCCATAATTGGTTTTTAGAAATATTTTTAAATTTTTGTTTTATTATGTTTCAAGTTTTTGTTTAAATTTAGACTTATTAAAAGTAATTTTAAGACAATCACTTGTTATCGAACAATTAGTTGTAGTAATTATGCCGCTTTTCTACTTCAAATTATTCAAAATATCTGTGCATCCCATTTTTTTTTCTAAAAGTGCCCATAATTGGTCCGTTACTTTATTGGGCCAATCTTTTTCAGTTGAAGTCTTACTAGTATCAGATATCTAGAATACCTGGAGCTAGATAACATTCCTCTCAACCAGAGATTTTCATTCTTTTGGTGACATGATGGCGCTCCAGTGTGCAATGTTTTAAATGTTACTCAGATTTTGAATCGGAACTATATCTGTGGATTGGAAGAAATGGACATATAAGAAGGCCGGCAAACAGTCCAGACTTAATGCCGCTTGACGTATATCTATGGGGATATCTCAAAACCAAAGTTTACTACAATAAGCTAGATAATATAGCTGTATTGGAACAGAGAATTAGTGAAGAAATTGTAAATATTAAACGAAAGTCACCCTGTTTTTATTTTTAAAAGTGCCCATAATTGGTCCGTTACTTTATTGGATCACTCTTTTTCAGTGGAAGTCATAGTAGTATCAGATATCTAGAATATCTGGAGCTAGATAACATTCCTCTCAACCAGAGATTTTCATTCTTTTGGTGACAGGATGGCGCTCCAGTGTGCAATGCTTTAAATGTTACTCCGATTTTGAATCGGAACTATGTCTGTGGATTCGAAGAAATGGACATATAAGAAGGCCGGCAAACAGTCCAGACCTGATGCCGCTTGACGTATATCGAAGGGGTTAGCTCAAAAACGAAGTTTACTACAATAGGCCCGAGAATAGAGCTCTATTTGAACAGAGAATCAGGGAAGAAATTGTAATATTAAACGAAAGTCACTCTGATTTTTAACCCCGTTAATCAAAAATTGTTACAGAACAGAACATCGAGAAATGCTTCGCCAATCAAGGAGGACATAGGAAAAAGTGCAATTTCTGGTTTTTATTTTTATTTGTTTTATTTATCTTTTTATTTTAATGAGTTTCATTTAGTATTTATCGTTCAGAATAAAATATTTTCTTACTTTCAAATCATAATAATAATTTTTTACATTAATATCAGAATATAAATAAACTGATGAATAAATAATAAAATAATTATTCAGATGAGGGGCAATTTTGAAGTCGAATAGCCCAAAAACTACCGGCGCAATTATAAACTTATTATCCATTTTTGAAGAGAGAATAATGACGACTCAAGAAATACTAAAATATACGGGGACGTTTCATAAAAAAACACTAAATTTGGTACGCCACTTTTTTTGACGCACACTATATATTCAAAATTATTATTTCTAGGAATGTCTCTGATATCCATACAACTTTTTTATTTAGTATTTTCTTCTAGCTGCAAAAATAAACCCTGTATACGGTGGCGAAATATAAATGATAACTCTGTACAGGGTTATCCAACGAGGACTAGACAAGGCGATTTTTTGACTTTCCCTGTACTTTTATAAAAAAAAACTGAAATAGCCATCTTATGTAATTTTCTCCCGCGAATTCGGATATGTTCAGCAACAAACAATTGAACATCAAATAAAAGTGCTAGGGGTCACTATGACATTTTTTGAAATGGAACACCCTGCATATTACTACATTTTTGGACTCTCTAGAAAAATCTAAACACATTTTGTGTATAATATCCTATACCTATCTTTAGCTGTTTACCAAATATTGACAGTTGAAAGTCGGGTGTTTTGACACTTTGACAGGCTCTAAAGTCTAAACCGCACAATATCAAAGAAAACGGTTGTGCCACATTCCTATCTTAAGTTTTCATAAACTATCGAATGACAGTATCTTCGAATTTAACCTGCGGATAAAATTAACCGGAACTTTTAAACCTCCGGTTAAATTCAAAGTTACTATTATTCGATAGCTTTTGAAAACCCAAGATAGGAATGTGCAAACCGTTTTCTTTGATCTCGTGCGGTTTAGATTTTAGAGCCTGTCAAAGTGTCAAAATGCCTGACTCTCAACTGTCAATATTTGGTAAACAGCTAAAGATAGGTATAGGATATTATACACAAAATGTGTTTAGATTTTTCTAGAGACTCAAAAAATAGTTATTTCTACGGTCTAGGGCGTAAAACTGCCATTTTACGCCCGCAAATGGGGACGTTCGATATAGACGAATGTAGAACTCTCAATTTCTCAATAGGATATGTTTATGTCATTATTTTTCTGCTTTTTTTAACGTTGTAAAACGTCAGAAACAGGCATAAATTACCAAACCAAACTTGCAGCAGTAACAGTTATTATAATCAGTATGTATATACTATGAAAAGCTACTAGAGACGAAATTTTAGAACGACGAAATATTAGACCAACAAAATTTACCATGTATTCCAAGACTACCTGTCAAGACAAACTCCCAGTCTCGTATACAGGAAGCATAAAATACTACTAAATTTATTTATTTATCACATTTTTAATAACAAATTTATATGCGCATATTTTCCAGAACTCTTCACGCTGCTCGAACCATCCCCTAAGCTCACATAGTTAGGAGCTAGAACATAAATGGAAAGTGGAGAAACGTCTGAAAGGTATCACTTAACCCTCATCATTCGACGTTCCTTGAGAGAGTGGCTCTCGAGTCCTAGGGGAAGATCTACCCACGGATTTTTTTTTAAGTACATTTTTGCATCGCACATCTATTTAATAGGTTCGATTCGATGTAATTTACTTACACGATATATATTGCAACACCTTATTATAAATAGTAATTGTAGAAAATAACTATTATACATAGTCATGGGATAATACAAAATTACTCAGTTCATATGTTATAAGATAGCTTATCGTTTCTACTTTGGTTTCAATATTTATATTATAAATATTCTAGATGCCCGATCTCTAACTACACACATAGAAGCAAAACTAAAAATAACCTTCAAAATATTCTAAACTCCAACACCAAACACAAATCAAAATGCACTGAAAATAATCAAAAACAATTGTAAAAAATTGTATAATATAAAGCCGAGCATATATGCAAGCTATTAAAGCAGCCAGCTTGAAAGCATGGTGTGGTATTTTTCAGATTTCATGCAATCGAAATATCATACATTTTGTATCGCCAATAGAACAAAATTAAAAGTTTGATAAGATTTACTTGACTTATTCCCCCAACAGCGAATACAGTAAAATTTGATTCCAGATAAATGAGAAATGTACAGGGACGATCATTTGCAAGTTACCATAAATTCTTCAATATAAAATGTTTTTTGGGTTAGTATAGGCCACGTTTTAAAATTATATTTCAATCTACCTGATATATCAAAAAGTAGGACAGGCAAAAGACTACATTATTTCACTCGATGAAAAATTCTTATACGGCAAGCCTAAATGTACTAAGTATTTCAGTCATATTGCCAAATAAAAATTTATATTATTTAGGGTTATATGCTGCCTTCGAAATTCTACTTGGATCAACATCACAAATTCCGGTTCAGGTAACTAAAACTGACCGTATATGGGAAATGGAATACTTCCAATTAAATCAGAAGTTGCAATAAACGATATAAGATTGACCAACTAAATTAATAGTATGCATGTTGCTCCATTTTAATTAGGTGGCTATACGGATTGTAAAAATAATACTTATTACGGACACTATTTGGTACTGTGTTGTGTTATAGGTATATATGAAGCATGCCCCACAAAATTATAAAAGTACTGGATTTGTCTTAGTTTGAATTAGGTTGGAAGTTGACCTATCAACTAGAACTTCCCGGTACAAATTTTAGAGCTATAAAGAATGGCTCTTTAAAAACGTTCATTTCACTGTCCTACTTTTTGATTTAATTTACTACATCGTCAAGGTTTAAGGCAAGTTCTTCTCTTTTAAAAATGTATCTAAAGGCGACGTTAATTACGTATGACATTTCACAATACAAAAATATTGAAAATAAAAAAGATCCACAACCCTCAACAGGAAAACGCGAATCCAGCTTACCAGGACAGCCTCTTTCATCTGCTCCGTTGCTACATTCCGCGGGCCCGGAACATCTCAAGTATGTAGGTATACATTGGCCGTCTCCGCAAGGAAATTCGGATGGCAGACATTGCCGACTCGCTGGAAAAGAAAAAATACATGAATTCAGCATTTTTGTATATGGAATCGAAAGGTAAAGTTATCAATATGCATTTTTATCAACGATTCAATGCTGTTTTAAATATTTCTTTGACTAAATTTCTGCAAGTTTTCAAGATTTCCTTCATATTGTTACTTCATTTATTTATAAAATAAAAATATTCAACATTTCGGTTGGGAAAATCCACATCACGGTTTATCAAGGACCAAACTAACATACATAGACGTAAACGTCACCGATTATGCCAGCAGGAGTGGTGAAAATTTCTTATAGAGTGTCACGGGCCGTTTTTTGGATTGGGTGTCGAGTTAGGCATCGTGCGCAGTTACTTAATGGCCTCGGAATAATTAAGACATTTTATTAGTTGAAGTGGCTTAATGACAATGCCCTTTTGGCTACTCTAAATAGTTTTTTGGTAGATGCCTATACATCGAAATCCCAGGTTTCCAGCCTAATTCCATTGGATGAATTTTTAAGAGGAACATGTGACTTGTCGTGCCATGCATTCATTGGTGGAGCGAGATTTTCGAAGTGGGGATACTCTGCTTTTCGAGTTTCCGCTCTCCTGGCGTCATTCTCTACGTCGACCTTTGTGAGTCAAGCAGTTATTTTGGACACCCACCGGTTGGAATCAATTTTTGATTTTACCTTTGAAGGGGTTTTACAACCGGGTCATTTTTAACAGGTTCAGTCTATATTTGTGCCTTATCTTTTCTTAAATGTTGGTGTCTGAAACTGCCCTTTGTGGGATTTGAATGCTGCTTTAGCGAGGTAAGTTGAGTTTTTTTGCATTTTGTCTTTCTGTGAACGCCATCATTTCAACATTGTGACGCACGTGGGCGGATTTTTAATTTCCTTCTTTTAATCTCACAGAGGCTCTTTCGCCCAGCTGTAAAGCTATCTAGCGATAAGCAACTCGCTACCCCTACACAGGTAAATTATTGTTTTTATTAAATTCTGATTTCTTCTCTTTTCCTTGATGGTTGATTTTGATTACCGAGTTATAATGCTCGTCAATTAAGAGTTACGTGTGGAACCTTGAATATGTGTTGTTTCACAGGGTCCTACCGTTGGGGCTATTCCAACCGTTGGGGCTATTCCTCCCGTTGGGTCTATTCCTACCGTTGGGTCCATTGCTACCGACGAGCATCATTAGCGACAGGTGTTACTTGGCTACGCCTGTCTAGCGGTACTACCTATATAGACTCTTGCAGTCCTTCGCCTGTCAAGGAAGTCTTCTTTCTACTGTGAGCAGTTCTTTTCTGGAAGCTGCCTGAGGAGCTACTCATCGGCCAAGTGAGCAATTTCTATTTTTTCTCTATATATATTTTTTTGCGGCAATTGCGTGTTATTAACTTACGATCTCTAATTATTATTTTTTGGCTTTGTTTTCGAATAAAGATTAACTTTTTAACTTTTTCTCCTTAATTAAGGTAACATTTATTTTAATCTTATTTTCTTTTAAATGAACTTTGATTATTGGGCCAATTTTGTCTAACCGAAGACGCCTGATTAAATTTAATCGAATTCTAAAATTCAGTTAAATCCGTTTGATCTAGAACCAATCCGATTTTGTATTAAATTTTCAGCTTTTAATTGACTGGCGCAATAACGTTGTAGGTCGAACTAGTTTTATTATCGTCCAATTATTATTCTCAATTTTTCACGATATCTGGCTTACATTAGATACCTGTAAATCAGATGACTACTATTGTCGATACGGTAGACTTTGCGTTATTCTAAATTTTTATTGTGCCCTACCGGTAACTTGACCGGGGATTAATTACGCGTAAATTGACATTCAATAACGCCAGGTCTAACTAGTTTTTTCATATTGTTTTTTTTGCGGCGGTTACCAACGTATCTTAACTGATATCCAGATAGACATAGTTAGTTAGTAATACGGCCCTGTAACGAATCATGATTTGACGCCCGTTAATTAGCCATAGTTCAAGTGATTACTCGAGCTATTTGAACTACCTATAACGAGAAGATATTTGCAGCATCGCTGGCCTTCATCATATTTTACTGACGTTGTTTTTTAGTAAGGCTTAACGCGTTCGTCATTAATTACAATTGAATATTTCGGCGTTTGTTTAGATTAAGCGTGTGATTTATTTCACCAAGTAAAGCCTACTATTTCTCGTTGAAATGCAGTATTACCATAAAATTAATCTGCTAGAATTACTGGTAATTTTCTCAAACTTATTCTCTCTTTTTATGATCAGCTGTGATATTTCATTTATCAGTAATAAACCGATTCTTTGTTTGTCTATTTACCTGTTTTATTTATTTAACTCTTGATTAATATACCAAAGTAGAGGCCCGCTGAAGTAAGTATCTGATTTATTATTAGTTGCGCTCAATAATTGAAACTTTCTGGATTTACTTTTGATTAATATTTGAGTATTTGTGTATCGCTGACTTTAGTCAGTTTTGAGTACTATTTAAGTATTTGTTTATCACTGACTTTAGTTTTTTTCGGTTAATATTTGGTACTTATTTTTCCATTATTAATACTGATAAATTGCCGGCATATATATCTGATCTAATTTTCTAACTTATTTTTGTTGTTTTATTGACCGGTTTTCTTAATAAAAAAATAACAATTTTTTTTTCGGTATTCTTTTGTTTTGTCGTTTTTCGGCATAATTGTCATATTGTCAAAGTCAGTTCAAAGCCTGACAATCTGCAAGAGCTTTTTACTGTTTTATTGTATTTCCTAACCATTTTCATTTTTACTTTTATGCTTTTCTTGACAACGATATCCGACTTGATATCGAATCGAAGAAATATAGGTACACATTTCATTAGGGTCACTAAACTTGCACTTGTGCAGTTTACATCCTTGAGCCTGGGCCGAAGTGGCTCTATAACAATTCAAACCAAATTTAATCATTTGTGGAGCCAAAGGCAATCAATTCCAGGGTAAGAATGAATCCTCCACAACAATATAGAACATATTTACATACGGAAATTTATTCAATTTCTAATTCTAAATTCTCAAAATTAAAATTTTTCTTTCGATTTGAGATTATTCACTCCCCGTTCCTTCTAAGCTGGAGTGAAGGTTTTGCGATCATTAGAAGGACAGACATTTAAAAAGGCCTAATTTTTTGACTTCATTTTATTTGAAAAAATGTTGTCATATATGGAATCTAAATCAAAGATCCCAGGACCTTGCTCCATGAAAGATGCAGCTCCATTTTTTGTAATTGTTGGTAAATTAAAAAAAAAGGTTAATTTTGTTATTATGTCTTTTTAACTAAAGAGCAAAATTTTAACCGATTAAAGACAGGTTTGGTCAATATTTAAGACTATTTTGGACTTGATATTTTTAAAATAAATAAGGAATAAAAAATAAAAAAATGGAGTTGCATCCTTCTTGCAGCAAGTACGTGAAAAAGTGCATACTTACCACAGACTTTAACAAAAAGAAACAAATTCTCAGCGAAAACTCTTTTATTAGGTTACAAAAATCAAAAGAATATGGTTTATGATATGCAATAAAGGAGAAAAATAATGCAAATAAGCATGCTATTTCCAATGAACAAAGATTTTCAAGAAATAAACATTAAAAAGTAAAAATAATAAGCACACATCAGTTGCATACCCTTGTATTAGGTCACAAAAATTAAACGAATATGGTGCAATAAGTACAATACACTACCAAAAACAATAAAAGCAGGTTGATAATAACAAAATAAATATATTTGAGATATAAGCATTTAAAAACTGAAAGTTGGCACACGCGAGCACTCCCTTCACTCATCTGCCTAGTTGTCATCCCCTGTTTAGGTACATTTTCGACTTCTTGGGTCGCTGCCAGTGCTTTCCTTGTGAGGCGGTTGTAAAAGGTCATTTGGTCCGAGGGAACAAATCCAGATTTGAAATTCAATGAAAAATGGAAGACCAGTGAAACACTTACTCTAATATTATTCAAGTGCTCCTTACTATACTCAAAAATGCGATACTTCGAAATTTGGAATCTTTGCTTGCTAGCATTTGAGATTACTTTTTAGTAAGTGAGTACTAAAGTTTAAGAGAAAAACGCGAAGGAAGAAACGTGATGTGTGGTGGAAAGAGTGGTTAATGAAAAGAAGAAGGTACCCCCATATTAACTTACTGAGTGAATTAAAGATATATCCGCGTGATGGGCATAATTATCTCACAATTATCATGAATGAAGAAACTTTTGTCACTTGTAACAGCTTTAATTAGAAAACAAGATACGCGTTCTTCACTCTATCATGATATTCTCATGATTTTGGTATGCACGAATAAAGTTTTCCAGTAATTCTCGCTAGAAGTGATGAGTGGAAAGAGCTCATTCACGACAGTTGCTTGTATCTACAAGTTGACACGTACGTACACACGCTCCGTTTCGCTTCAGAAAGCACAATTTGTCCAAGCTTGCATGATTCAAACAAAGCAATCATCAAGCGGCTTGTACAATTTAAATGCTTGCGCAAAATTTTCCTACAGACGCTCCATACTTGTACAAGAAGATTGATTATGTATGCTGGTCAAGCTTGCAGTTGTGTGTGTAGCCACCTTTATCCGAGAACAGGTACAAAACTGTGACGTCTTGAGAAAGTATGTTGGTGATGTAATGATATAACAGTGACATTTTCGCGCTGTAGTTTCATCATATAAATAAAAGTGCGTTTTAGTTGACATACCAGAATGAACGCAAAAGTCATATGTCCATAACTGGCATATGCAGAAAGCCTCACCAATGGGAACTTTTGGAAGAGGAAGATTTTGCTGGAAGTCAAAGGTGAAAAATTCAATTTCATCGTTATTTTTACACAAGGTAGTTTTCTCTTTCAGCTCCTTAAAAAAACAAATCTACATGACTCTGCTTCTCTACTTCCAACTCCTTTAGTTCACTTTCGACGAGGGTCACATCTTTAAGTTGGTTATGCAAGATGTCACACTTCTTACACGTATCCAAGCGAGGCGCACCAAAACTGTAGTTCTTAAAGTTCTCTTTGAAAAATCGAAAATAAAAGTCATAGGGCACTTTAGGTTTACATTTAGGGTTACCCGCACATTCCGGTTCATAAGGTTCCAAATAAAGTTTATGCATTTTTTATATTTAGATCTGGAGACAAATAAAATCGGCTCGACTTTTTTCTGCTATAATGGGACCCCCTCCTTGGGAAGCTTTTGATACGCGTGGTTAAATTTTGCAGTATATCCTGTGATTTTCGGTTGGGTCTAGTTTCATGTTTTCCCTTGTTACTAGTTAGTGGTGCGATATCTCTGGAACGAAAAGTTTGCGCAATGTGGTTCACATGCTTTCTTGATATGCCGTGAATCGAACCAAAAGCATGTCTACAAACCCTTTTTGATTCATGAAGTACGCCCTTGTGTTCCACTAATTTTTGTTACGAACCCTCTGAATAGAAGTAGTTTGAATCAACCCTCTCAAATAGGTATTTTGCAAATTTCTGTCACCCATTTTGTTAAACTTTTCTAGGATAGTGTTCCTTGCTTCTTCATTCACATTCTGAAAACATTGTATTTGCAGTTGCAGTTTGATCCAGTTGATCTCGGTCCCTTCTCTACTCCTTTCCAATTCATATAAATTTTTCCTTCTGCAATAGCTTTTTTCTTTATATTTCTTTTCCAGGTAAAAAGATTGGGGCTTTTCCTATTTTTTGTTACCGGAACTGCGGGCTTCTCCTGGAGTTCCTCCGTAGGCTCATTGTTACCAACCGGTATAGTGGGTTGTTTTACCGAAGAAAGTACGTTTTTTCTTTTGATACTTCTTTTTAAATGAAAGCAGGACCTCATCAAGACCTTCATCAGAACTTGTAGGCACAGTGGGGCGTTTTTGCAATAAGATAAGTTTTTTCTTTCGACTCCTTTTCCTGGATGGAGGTCCTGCTACATCAAAAGCAAAACTTTCATCCGAGCTTGTGCACTCATTTTCTGAGCCACTAGAGGCAAATGGATCTGACTCGGTTTCACTCATTTCTGAAAAGCACCAATGAAATGAAAACTGCAGGTCAAAACAAATCAGACGCAGCTAGCCTAACAAACATCGAACCGCGGAAAAACTTATTTATAACCACGTGGCAGCGTACCGCATGCACGAAAACCAGTAACTAGACTACAACCGGACAAATAAACAGCGCCATCTCGAAGGCGAACTTAATAATCGTTTGCTGCAAAAGGGATGCAGCTCCGGAGCTTGCACCAAACAAATCAGGATACAGATACAAAAAAGAATACAACTTTTTTATTTATTATCGGATCTGCATCGTTTTTGTACCAGTCGATCCGCCGTATTTTTCTGCATGTAACGTATATTTTAACTTAAAATGCTGCACCGTTCTTGCAGCAAGGTCCTCTGTGCTTGGGTATCCGTTTGGCTGCAAACATAAAGCAAACACGTGTGGCAGTAGGCCCAAATCAAATAGTCGGGTTTTTGATAACGTTAAAGATGTTTTACAAGATATTGACCCTTCTCTGGTTTTCAACTATGATGGAAATATTGTCCAAGATGAGCCTGGAGCGGAAAAAATCATTGTTCCAAAGGGAACCGAACGCGTGGAGAGAGTTTAGCAATGTTCCAAGATCTTGATCAGTATAAAGGTGTGTGGAAACGCTACATGAGATTTATTACCCCTGTTGTGGTGCATAAGGCAGGCCATCTATACGAAGGTTGGAAAAAAGGAGGTCCTCGTGGAACGGTCTACAGTAATACAGCTGGTGGCTGGTTATGTAGACCAATTTGAAACGTGGTTTTTCCAAATTTTATTGCCTTGAAATTAAAGAAATTGGAAATCATGGCCAAAAAATTGTTGTTGGGAACAATCTGGCTCTTCATTTTTCATCTACTGTCATTGAAACTGATAACAATATCTATATGACGGTACCCATCTAACGCTATGTTTTAGATAAATACGATATGCAAGGTGCTTGCCATGCGATGCGTGCCACGCGATCAACGTCTGCGATTAAACCCATATATTTATAATCAGCCTGTCCAAAGTAAATGCGTTGGACATGCGTTGCGAGCGATTTTGTGTACCCACAACGCACGCATTGTTTTAAAAATCAAAATTGTTTGATTTCACCTGCGCGAGACGCAGCATTGATTTGAACTCGCAGGATAGGAGTACTAATTGCGGAAGTCCAAAAACGTAACATGTTGTGTGTGGCAAGGAATTAAAAAAATACCGAAACCTAAATCAGGCGACCCTGCTCTTGAGTGTCCAGGAAAATTGTAGTATTTGACGACTCTTCTCTTTTTAAAAGACAAGACAAAACTTAGTCCCGAAGATACAGAGATAAATATGCCAAATATAGGAACCCTTAAAACATTTTATCCATGATGCACCAACAGTAAGCGAAGATTCTGAATTGGATAGTAGATATAGTGATGTATCGAGTGATGATGAAAACGAAAATCTAAATACCATCGAAACAGCTCCAACGTTGTCAAGATCAGAAGCAGTAGGAGTATCATCAAATACACCATTAGTTTGTGCCAAATCGGTCACACTTCAGAGTTTTCAGACAAACACACCATCATGTTCCTAAACTTAAACCCAAACTTCAACACCTTCTCACCCAAGAAGAAAAAAGGAGAAGAGCCGAGAAGATTTTGTAGAACGTCATCAGCTATTACAAATTGAAACTACATTGAGCATGTCCAATCCCCAGAAATATAAACTTAAACTAAGCATAAAGAGATCTGTAACATTCTGCTTTATTAAAACACTTCAAAGATGGCGCTCAGTTATCATTCTGGAAGTTGTCGAGAATTGGCTTTTTAGAATGTAGAGTATTTTGCATTAAGTTTTCCTTTTCAGTTAGTTACGGAATATTACAATTAATATTTGTAATATCATTAATTCGTAAAAGTGTTTAGTTTTGCTTATTATGATAAGAAAATAAATTTATTTCACTGATATTTTACTGTCATCCTTTAGAAATCTGTTACCTGAAAGTTCCAAAAATTTTAATAGCTGCGGCATCAAGCGAGCAATAACAAATATGAAAAATGCCTACTAAAAGTGGGTATACAAAGCTCAATTACAGTAAAAGCTATGACTGGTAAAATCGAATCTAAATTGAAATCTTTTTCCTGTTGATAAATGATATATACCCTTATGGCATTGTGCATGCCAGAGTCCCGTTTTATTATAGCATACTGATTTGATTGTTTTATTCGATTATGGCTTGCATATGCCAGCTGAATATTTTGATTTTCCTCATTTTGCCTTAAGTCAAGATCTATCTAGATTAAGAGGAATGTGGGAAAGGCAGTAAACGATAAGTTCCACGACAATAATTCCTGCAGACCTTTTTTCTCATAGAAGAGAGATGTGTAGCGATATACAGGGTTCAATATTTAAAATAAAAAGCTGAGAAAACGCTTGGACCCGTCGAAATATGTTTCGCATCTTTTTTGTCTACTTAGCTTCAACTCCCTAGCGGTGGCAACGACAATATGTAAAATCGATTATTAATTTTTAGTAAAATGAAAACGGTTTATTCCATGGTAGAAATGATAGAAATGGTCACATTGTTTATGCGTTAGTAACTGCGACTATATTCAACGAACGGCATCCTGTGAAAAATGTTTATGCATTACAACTGCTTGCCAAATTTGACGATACTGGAAATAAAAAGAGGATGTATGTATGTTCGAAACCGAACGATGAGGATTTCCATCTCCGATTCCAAATCTGTAAAGTGATGAGTGAAACTATTAACAATAATCCAAATTATTTGTTCAACATCTGTTTTTTCGGATGGGTTCATTTTAGATTTAGGGAATAGTCAATCCTCGAGTATTTCATGAGATATGTACATATCATCCCCAAAAACTAAGTGTTTGGGTGGGTATCACTTAACACACCAGCAAGCCGTGATGGCTAAATGTATCTGCATCTTGTAGAATGCTGTTTATCCAGCCCTGGTGCATCAATTTTTAATTGAACACTTTTCCCAAATTGGATTGGAAGAAGGGGACACATTGAATGGTCACCGTCGCCTGATTTGACCCCAATTAACTTTTTTCTGTGGATTTATCTGAAGTCTAAAATGTACGCTAGTCAGCCTGAATGATTGGCAAAATCGTATAATTCATGAATGTCACGAAGCTGCGCCAAAAATGTCACGTAACATAAGGCAACGCTTTGAATAAAATATATTTTTTCTACGACTGCTATGAAAAGTGTCTAAAAACGCACGTCAAACAGGATCCGAAAATGACTAATTTCACATGATGTATGATACTACTGTGTGAAATTTTTTCACATAATAGGTTGGGTCTGGTTTGGCCAAAATGATGGATACACAGCACGAATGTCACAAAAATTTGAATCAAGTAGGTCGTGATTTTCGGTTGCCTGATTACACTTATTTTAATTTCAACCTGTCAACACTTATTTTAGTTTCAACCCGTCAAAAGTATTGTTAGAAAAAATGATCTTTTGCTGTGTAAAAATGGAGAGTGATAGTGAATTTGAATGTACACCGCCAGAAATAAAAGAGAAAGCTACAAGCGTCTCGCTAAATCTTTTGCCGGAAACTTCAAGATACAGGTACGAGACCACATACCAAAAATTTCAGGGGTGGAAAGCAAGAAACAATGTTAAGCCCTCTTCAGAAAATGTACTGCTAGTATATTTTGAAGAACTATCGAGCAAATATAAAACATCCACGTTGTGGTCGATATTTTCCATGCTAAAAGCTACCATAAAAATAAAGCACAATATTAATATTACCGAATATATGAAACTAAAAATATACACCAAAGAAGTCCAAAATTCTAACGGAGGAGGATTTTTCACAATTTTGAATACAGCATCGGATCAGCAATACCTGCTAATAAAAGTACGTACTGAAAGTAAACTTTACAGTACAAAAAATGTTCTCACCCATAAACTTGCTAAAAGTTTTTAATTAACACATTTAATTTTTTAGGCTGCAGTTGCTGGTCTGGCAGGAGCTTGTAGACGTGACGAATTACATAAATTATCAGTCAATAACATGGAAGATTTAAATTCGGCTATGTTGATCAAATTAACAAGTACAAAAAATAATATGCCCCGATCATTTACTCTAACTGGAAACTTCTACAATATATGTGAAAGGTATGCCAATCTCAGACCCACTAATGTACCCGAAAACAGATTTTCCTTAAATTATCAAAATGGAAAATGCACTAGGCAAGTTGTAGGCATTAATAAGTTTGGTCGCATGGCTACAGAAATAGCCAGTTTTTTGAAACTGCCTAATCCGAGCGAATATACAGGCCATTGTTTTCGGCGCTCATCGGCAACAATACTTGTTAATGCTGGTGAGGATTTACTTGCACTTAAACGCCATGGGGGATGGCGTTCTAGTGGAGTGGCAGAAGGATACGTAGACGATTCAATTGCAAATAAACTAAAAATTGCAAAGAAATTTGAGAAATCTGTAACCCAAGCTTCGACGTCCTTATCACAACATGAAATACAAGAATCAGAAACTTCCCCGCCGGCACCGGTTCCTTCATGTTCACGAAACATAACCGAAAATATAACAACATACACGAATTCGATTGAAAGACAAAATATACCAGCACACAGTTTCCAAAACTGCACAAATATAACCATTAACTATAACTTTAAATAGAGCTATGTAACTATATTTTGTTTTATTAATGTAAAGATAATTTGTTATTTAAATAATAATTATAACACTTTATTGTAACTGAATAAATTATTTGATGTATTTAATTGTTTAAATCCAGCCTAATTATGAATTGTAATTTTATTGCTAAAGTTAACATCTTGCAATTTTCGTAATATATATCAACAACGTCTCTTCGGCTTATACTAAAACTAATACTAAAATTTAACTGTTCCTTGGACTTTAGTAGTTTAATATTATACCATAACAAGTAACACACTACATACTGTCTGTCTAGAGTTTCGAGCTATTACTAAAGTCATAGGAAGTACTGAATTTTAAATAATATTTTGTGGTGTAATAGGGTCAACTTATATTCTTTTGTAATTTTTTATTTGTTAATAGAATACATACTAAACCTATATATCTTGACGGAGGCTACTACCCTTAAAATCCTTAACTTAAAACATGATTTTTTAAGTAAAAAGTAGTGTTCTCTGTTACTACAACCATGAACAGTGTAGTTTTTAAACATTTGTTCGTTTTACTAATAATAATAAAGGTAACTTATTCCGTAAACTTTAGTAACATGATATATACCGTAAGACATTACTTATATTACTAACTTATTTTTTTAAAAAGATTGTTCTACTAAAGTTATAGGAACAAACATATTATTTAAAATTATCTATTTTGTGATATATTATTAGATACACATATGCCTATGTCTTTTGTAGAGATACCTTAAACTTTAGTAATATGGTTTGCTCAAAGTAGGGTTTTAACATTAATATGCTTTCTATTCAACCGCCACTAATCTTACTACAATATAAGTAAAAATATTTTTTATTACATTTTATATTGTCATATGAAAAGATTATTAAATAATAATATTATGAGTTTGAACCATAATTTTACTCACGAATTCTAGAAGGCTGTGGCAGCAACTATTACTCGTAAGCAAACTGTCAGAACAATAATTCATGCAAAAGGTTGTCACAAATTTCTATATTTACAATGGACAATATTTACAAAAAGTATTGCTTGTGTAAATTTTGCGAAAGTGTCGAAGAAATAGATAAACAACACAGTAACTTGCCACTTTTAAAATATTTAGTAAAGAACGCTGGTATAGATCTATTGGAAAATATCCTGTTTAAAAGATACAAGAAATTCTTGTTTTTATTCAACCATCGTTAAACCGCGTGAGGAATACAAAAAGAAATAAAATAGTATTCAAGTACTATTTATACGTTCTTAAACATCGAAATTTTATGGTCAGTACTAGCGAAGTTCCGAGTCCTACTTATTCGCCTATGAAACGAGAAGATGTGTTCCAAGAATACCATGAAATACTAAATGTTTTATTAAAAACACAATAAGGAATATGTCTGTTGTTTTTTAATTATTTGTTGAATTTATTTAATAAAATTCCTTATTTAGAAAACGATGCAATAAGTGTGCTTTTTTTAAAATAATTCATAAACAATTCGTTAATGTCAACCTCGTTAGTGTCAACCAGTCAAAAATATTTTATTTTCTGTCATTTACTTTTGACATAAGCGTGTGAAAACTTTTCACACGGCGTATGAAAAATTTTCACACAGTCCTGTCAAAAGTTAAAAGATTAAAAGTAAAAAAAATCGCATATTAATCCTTATTTTCTGCAGTCGTAGAAAAAGTATCGTGTGCAACACGTTTGAAACTGACTCTTTGCACACTCGTACGACTTGTAGCACTCGCCTACGGCTCGTGCACAAACCTCATACTCGTGTGCAAAGAGTCTTTTTCAAAACTTGTTGCACAATATACTATTTTTGCATGGAGATAAATGGCGGCTATTTCTAGCACTTAATAAACTGATGAAAAATAAGTAAGTTAAAGAAACATTTTATGGATAGAATAATTTATTTTCTGCTTCTCTATTACAGATGTTGGGGAAACACCCCAACAAGTGCGTTAACTTGTCATTTTTCACGGTATAGTTTGGTGATAACACCCTGTTTGTATGTAGTATGAATGAGCCATAATTGATACACGAATAGATTTATTTAACCCCAGGTAAACAGAAATTTGTGCATTTAAATCAGCGTATGTCAGTTCTTCATTACCCCTTAGCCCAAACCTGGATGGTCGATCCCATTATATAAGGCTAAATTTCAATTCAATCGTGTGTAATCGTTTTCAATTTAATATATCCTTGTCTCCGTCAGTGTTCAGTAAACAGCAGTGTGTCAAAGAAAGAAAGATGTTTTCACCCTCTCAAATGTAACCGACGCTTACTATTCCGCATTATTGTCCCTCCCGAGCTCGTAAGAAAAATTATATTTCAGTGTAGTTCCAACGTTTACTCAAATAAGAGCGAAAGTTCACGTTCTCGCCTTCGCGCCACACGGACACACTCTTTTAGGGAATTTCTCCGTTTGTATGCACAAATATTAGAGAATATTTAGTGTACCTCTGTTATCTTTGTCCACATTGGACAAAGACCTGTTTTGGGCAGTTTAACCCAATTCCTCAAAGCCAGAAACGATATGGCGTCTCTTTTTCCTTGTAGTTGGAGAAAATTAGTAAAATGGTGCCTGCAAACTGGCAGTAAAGGCAAGCCATTCCAATCCCAGCAAAGCAAATACATGAATCCAATGTGTGTAGTCTAATAGGCTACCCCTGGGTACGACAACAGGAGAGAAAATAGTTATTAATAACCACTTTGTATTCTAGGGTCTAGGGGGCAGCAGCCCCCCCCCCCTGCCGCTGGGCACGCCCTTGTTGCATTATTGAAGTACGTTAACATACCTACCTGGTTTCAATTCACATAATCTATGTGTAAAACCCCCACCCCCCTATTTTAATACAGTCCACTAAATTTCATGTAGTTAATTATAAAGTTAATTGATACCCCCATCTTTGTGGTCAGAATAAAATAAAAACATAATTTGTTTGTATCGACCAACAAGTAACATGAGCAATTACCTCACGTGCGGCGCTTCCAATTGTCTTCCCCTGTTTGTTAACCATCGCTACCTCTCGAAATAATAACGCCATGTAGACAGTCGTTTATATATATATAAATTAAAAGAAAATCATGAACATGATTCACCTTTATTAGGTAAACACGCCTAATCACAGTGGACCAGTGCAAAGTTTATTATCGTTTAACTGGCGCTGATTATACTAGGTCTGCGATGAGCGGCAAATTATAACAGTATATAGATTTGACTTAGTAGAATTCAACATAATAATGACAGTGAGCATCGGGTTTCTAAGGACCACCCGGTTTTCCTTCCTGTCTCGTACATTACTCCATTTCCAACGCTCTCTTGGAGTATTTCGTATATTATTATATTATCTTTCTTGGTTATTTGCAACTTTAAAAAAATGACTCTGCTTGTGGTTAACCACACTTCATAAGTGAAACTTCATCGGTGCAAAACAGCCTACAAGCCTGCACAGTGTATTAGGTATACGGTGCATAACTCTCTCCCCCATATATTGCGTCAGAGTTTGTATTGCGTGTTCTTCCATTCGCTGACGAATGGAAGAACATGCATTTTTATTTTGGGCAAATTCACTGACACGAATGGAACACGAACATACTATACACTAAAGCCCGGCCCGTTCAACGATCGATTCTTGCGAGAGAAAGTTAGGCGAGCTCGGTGCGGACGACGTGGAATGCACGATGATAAAAGATGGATAGCCCATGCTTGATTTGAATTGTGGACGGGCCGGAAGAACAATAGGTCTCGTTGTGCGACTTTGTAACTCTCTCCTTTCCGCTTTATACCAACACCTTATCGCCCTCTCTATATTTTGTGACATTAGCGTTCACCGTATGACACATTTTGTAAATTTCGTAATACGTTCACCAGCTTACCCTCCAGCCAATACAGCGTACCTAAGTTTCACATCAAAAATACCATTTCATAGCCAAAGCAGAACTTTTAATAATAAATGGAAAATTACCAGGTTACAGCTATTGAAGTTTTTGACCTATTAGATTAATGGACGATATTTAATATGGAGCCAATTTTCACAATATTAAATTCATAGATTATTCTGTAGTGTCTTACTTACTATTAAATGCGAATATTAAGTTGCCCCTTTCAAAATCCTCAACTTTTTGCTCATCAATAAAACAATAACAATTATTATATTGAGAGTTACATAAGTTATAAATAAATTGACAAAGTAAAGAGTTAGCAGCAATTATATTATTTTTAATTAAAAAGAATTAATAATCAATATTACCCATATTTAATTCGACAATATAAAATATTGTATAGAAACGTAATACTGTTGCTTTTGCTTATTGTTCAATTATTTAAAGAGCAAATGTTGTACTCAATAAATAATTTGATAGTTCAATAAGATCCAATAACACTTTATATTTAAAGCAGTACTAGAACAATATCGATTTCCTAAAATAAGCTTTCATTTGTATCAATTATCACTATATTTGAGAAACACTAAATAGAGCATATAATTAATGTGTGTGTTTTCGAGAGAGACATACTGTTTTATTCTGTGTAATAATGTTTTTTTTTTCTAAATAAGTGCCGATTCATCCATTAAGTAATATAACAAATATTTCTTTATTATTTTAAACAAGTTTGTGATTATAGATTCTGTAACATTCCGATTTGACGAGTGTAAAATATTTTTAAATTTCATTTTATATGCTGCATTTAGCACAAAAAGTGCTGTATTTTGCGGTAAGAATTATTAAAAAGGAGTCAATACTCTTCGGTTAATTAATTCTAAATTTATTGATTCGATTTGCTGTCAATAACCTTAAGGTTGCCGAATTTATTAATGTAAATTAATTTCATTCTAAATATAGGTTAACGATATATTTGTATTAGCTTTTATAACACCATTGTGGCATTGAGTAACTATTTTGATCATTCCTTTCTCTTATGTAGCCCTCAGGCACTTTATGACTATATTTATTTTAGTTGATAAGCCACAGATCGCTTAGGTTTGATCAAATCACTAAAATAGGACATCGTAGAACAGCCAACAAACCGTTCTATATTTTTAAGAATTGTGTTAATACAACCTGCTTTTAAGCTTCATTAGATCCGTCAAATTCATATCTTATTTTCGGTTTAAATATTTCATAACCTTTGAGAACTTCTGATAAAACTTTTTGGGACCTCTAGCTCGAGCTGGTCTCAGATATTTATATTTATTTTTCCACGCGGCCTGCTGCAATGTTCGCAATATTCGGTTGGTACTGTTGGCGGCCCTGGGTAGTAGGAATGTGCTATTTCCCATAATTGCTGCTGTCGATTTAGATTTTTAAAAATTGATCATTTCGTTTGGGAATATTCTCTAGTATTTCTTGAACCATTTAATTTCAGCTCATTAATTGTGTCTCCCGCCGTCGTTTTACTATCATAATAAACGAGAATTAAGTCGTTTATTATCTTAGAATTATTCCTTCGATCCAATCACTTGGCATTTTTCAGCTCTATCACTTTTTGTTGATCTGACGTAGTTCTCTAATCTCGTGAAAGTGGAAAGGCAAATTGACTGAACCGATGATTTTGTTCTTCTAGAAATACCCTTCTAGGCGAAAAGAAGGTTTGCTTTAGTGCAGTCATAGTGACTCAACATTTAGTATTGTAATTTTATACTACCCTTCTTTGGGGATATTGTGTCTTGACACGACCGATTTATCGGGATTTAACTACTGCACTAGGTAAGCATTTTCTCTGGAATTAATTTTTTTCTATTGCTTGTGAAGCACGTGGATGCCATGATGCTAATGGCCTTTTCCGTTTTTTCCAGAGGCTTTCGAGCTCATCTTACCAAAACCGAGACCGTCGAATATCTAGCCACCTTCCGTCAAAAGCGAGGTAATTATTGCTACAGTTTTTTTTGGTCCAATTTAACGATTTAATTACTTTATCTGTGTTAACCTTTTTTGTACATTGTCCACCATTTGCTTGCATTCCAGGTGTTATCATATCTGAATTTTTATTTTAATGTGACTTTAGTTCTGATCATATGGGGAAGTTTATATTTTCTTTTAGGGGTGATTCATGCCTATCTCTTTTTTTATATTCAAGTTGTTTGTACCTTCTGTATGTCTTTTATTTGCTGATGGTCATTGTAAGTCCATTGATATTTTTTGGGGGGGGGGGGGGGGTTTTGTTTTATAAAGAAAATATATTTATGCATATAGTTTTTTTATTGAAGTAAGGGGGCTTTGTCTATTGCGTATATATCTCTGGGCCAATACTATCTCCGGGCCAAACCTATCTCCGGGCTACACCACAGCCAATTTTATCACCGAGTCCTCTGCTAGTTCTACCCTCAGGGCCAGTGCCATAGCAGTACCTACGGTGCCTTCACTAGAGGTACTTCTTACCTCCACTACTGAGTGTGACGGATTAGATCTAACGGGTATCGTACAGAAGCATTTATCTTTATTATTATCTCTTTTTTTTGTGAATAATTATAATGAATTTTGCACTATAGATTGTGCCTTAAAGGAGCCAAGTTTCATTATTCATTTATTTTTCTGACCGATTGATATGATCGCTCTTATTTTTTTTATTTTTTTTTAAATATAAATCAAGCATTGACAGCCGAGCTTTACGATAGCTCTCATTCATTTTATTCTTTTTTATTCATTTATCGGGTAAATTGATTTAATTATTGTGGCCATTTATCATTGGCCATAATTTTTAGTAAAAATCATTAAGAAAATGAGTTCTCTACTCGAGATAATATCAGATACGATAATCAAGAAAATAAATATCTCCACAGCAATTATGAAAAGAAACAGTAATAGAAATGATACATGATATTAGAGAAGCTACAGCTATTTATCGGTAAGTTCGTTATGCAAAACCGGCAAGATTAGTAAACGAAAACGAGAAAACGATGATATATACGCTATAGAAAGCAAACGACCTACAGTAGTTTAACAGTAAATTCACTAATCAAGATGATATATAACGATAATATATACGATAAAAAAAGCAAAGGGCCTACGGTCGTTTAAAAGTAAATTCATTAATCAAAAAAAAAATAGAAAACAAACGACCTACATTCCTTTAACAGTGAATTAATTAATCAAAAGATAAATTACGACAATAGCGATAATAAGAGCTCAATAATAAAAAAAGGAGTAGATCCTACTTGTTTGTATCTACTAGATTAGGATATACTGAGGTTTCCTACGATGCAACGTTTCCACCATACATTACCTTAACAAAAGGCCTCTGTACGGTTAAATAGAACTGGGAACTCACTAGGACGGCATAGAAAGGTCGCTGAAGGACGTTCAGCCCCAAAGGGATGAAATTCAACCCCGCGTAAGCGTAAGGACTCTAGTTAAATGATAAACAATTTTAACCATCTAAAATAGAAACACTAGTGTCCAACATACCTTTCAAAAAGGGGGTCACACATCGCGTTTTGGTAATATGGCCGATACTTTCAGAAAATACACACTCTAGCTATTTGTCAATTAATGCAACGACACAATCAGGCGGTATCTAGACATGATGGTCAAAAATATCAACGATAATTTTAGGTATGCAAACTGTCTACTCGCTTTGACTTGAGTGTTCAGACGAGAAGTGCCTCGTCAATTCGCCAAAGAGAATGTATGCGGCATCTGTCAAGAGGCGCTCCAAACGTAGACATCGCATCGACCGATTTGGCACAGGATTCCACGACTCTGACGAATCGTACTCGGAAGTAAGGTAGCGAGTGTATCGACAACACAAATCAACTAGTAAAAGAGAAAATACAACTACTGGATTTTGAAACATTTACACCTTATAGCACTTAATAAAATGTAAGATCATATTTATTCTTCTTACTAATCATCCTTTTGAATTGCCAAAGAATTTGATTAATCGCTGGTATTGTGCTACGTCAATATGAAGGTAAGAAGAAACGAATCTCTATCATAGAACATCTGGTTCTGGCCCTCGTGAAAAGAAAAACGTATCGTGACGATTGATTTCTTCTGCTAGGATGCTCAAGAAATCGATTTTAGATATCTGCAGTATGGTTTCGCGGTATTGTGTATTAATACGAGACCATTTCTCTTATTATGAGCAGATATTGGGCACAACGTATTCATCTCGTAGAAACACGCAAAGTTCAGTTCCAATACCGTTACCCCAGAGCACACTAACCAGCCACCAAAACGTCCTCTTTTACTAAAAGTAACTTTTTGATGGCTTACCAGTTCTTGACACACTATTTGATGCCCAATCGGAGAAAACAAACGTAATCGCGATTCATTCGCAAATAAAACATGATTATTCCAATCTTTATCTCTTGGAAGTGGGTTTGAGCCCATTGCCTGTAGAAGAAGACTAGCCCCCAAATTTGCTTTTCTCAGGCTACCTCATACTGTAAATTGACAAACTCGTATTACACATATTCTATCAAGCGCTAGCTGGCTTTTGCAGCTGTCTGAATCCAATTTCTAAGGCACTGTAGCAGAATAAGGTAACAATTACGATCCGTTCTTTTTCTGAGAGTGTAAGAACCAGGTCTTCTGTATACCGATTAATTTTGTACCTTCATACTGTTCTACGTGTTGTCGATAATTGTACCAGAAAATAGACAAACTTTATGTCAATTCAAAAAAATGATGAGTATATGAAAAAATATGACCTTTAATGTTGTTTAGTCGAGGCCCATAAAACACCACTTTGCTTAAAAGCCTGTACCTTTCAAACTAAGCAGAATAGAAGGAACACCAGAAAACAAAAAAGTTAGGAAAACCCCATTTCAATTGATAATGAAAATTTTTTTTGGTAATAAGTAAATTAATGAAAAAATCTGCACTTTTTATTTTAACCATTACGTTATCGATATTTCTGGTGCATATCCAGGATTGCCATAGGATACACCTGCGAAATAAAAAAAGCTTAGCTCAACCGACCAACTAATTTAAAAGTTATGAAACCTCCCACTAGACCAAAATTCCAGGCGCGTCAGTGTATATTAGTAATGATCTAAAAGTAAGCAGTGTAAATGTTAACCATGCTGTATTTGATCAGAATTGCACTTCTTACCGATGCCAAGTGGAAAAAGTGAAAGACACAAAGTTGATGGTTTGCATCAATTGGTATTAGATAAAGATCTTATATCCTGTGTTCATGAAACTCATAATACAGATGACTTTCCAGATAAAGTACTCTCAGTTGAAGGTTATATTCATTATGTAGCCTATACTCAAAGTTGCCATATAAGCGGAGTTATAATGTATGCAAAAATCATGTTTCCGATACAATGGCGAAAAATATCGTCTCTTATGAACATTTTTGGTTGTTATATTTGAAGGTAAAGCCCAGATCAAAAATGATTAACGTTGGAACTCTGTACAGATAGCCCAACGATAATGAGGACCCCTTTTTCAAATCTTTGATGAATTGTTGGAGAGTGAAGTGGTTACACGTCATCTGGATCTCTTTTGGGAGATTTTGACATGCGTTTGGAATGTGACAACCCGAATAAGAATAGGGAGAATAATATTGCATCAGATGCAGGTTTTACTGAGATTGTTCAGGATTGTAATCGAAATCGGCCACTCTAAAAATTTAATTTGTACAAATAATTATTCCCTTACGCTGCTAAGCTAACAGGTGGTTTCCCCCAGATTTCAGACCACCGCATTGTGAGCTGTTTATCGGGCATGCAAAGTGAGGCTAAAAAATATGAATGTGTACACACGCAAATTAAGTGCGGAAAAGTTAACAGTGTTGTGGCTGCCCAACTCTACACTATGACCTGGAACTATATCAACAGATGTACATGTGTCATATGAGGGTTTTAATTTATCAATATTATACAAACTGTTAGCGGGCTGATATCTCTGGAAAGAGTACAAACTCATGAAAGGCCCTGGATAAATAATCAAGCACGAAGATATAGAGAAGTAACTTATACGTTAGTGTTATATGAATAAAGAATAAAAATATTTCGAAAAGCCAATTGATCGATGCAAAGAGGACAGCAGAGAAATGTGGCAAACCCCGAAGCAAGTGGTTGGCAGCAAGAAGAAAAATGATAATATAGAATATGAGGTGGATAGTGGCTGTATTCAGGAAAATTTTGATAAGTTTTGACAGTACCAAGATTTGAGGAACTTCAAGAAGCAAATAAGATGCTACTAAGCTGTAAAACTTAAACTGATCAACAAATTAAAGCTATTGTAACGAAGCAACTGCTGATGATATTTACATTGTTAGATTTTTGAAAACAGTTTGCTTTGTGCAAATCGGCAAAAGCCGCTGCTTATCGCTTGAAAAATGTTACGATCATGGCCCATTTTCCCGTCTTCAAATCATTGTAAATGAGATTACAGGTAAATAAATCTACTTACCTACAAAAAAAAACTACACGAATTGATATGCTAAAAGTAAAATTTTACCGCGGAATCTACCTTAATATCCATCAAAAACTGCCTCTAATCACCAAAACGTTTCTATATTTTCCGATCCTGGCCCATTTTCCAGCTTAAAACCATTTTCAATAGAATACCCATTACTTTGTAACGGAATATATGCTTATTCCGCTCCACTAAAATTTCGGTTCAATTGCGATTGATTCTCGTTATTTAATATTTAAGTTGCCAGTGGCATCTATTCACGAATGGGTTTATTTCGTGTGGTTAGCAATTTTAACAGCGCAGTACGCTATTTTATACCTACAATTCATGAATTTAATTTACTATAGGTTACTATATTTAATATTGAGTATTTCTATGGCTTGACGCTGCGTGATTTATAGTGGTAATCACATGATAGAAATTAGCCAATAATACAGCGGCAAGCATAATGTGTCGAACGTCTTAAATTTTGAAACGAAGTCGTTGATTCTTGTGTCGAGACGCCGACGGGTGAGTGTTAATATTTTAATCTTGAAATATTTAATTCATCTTGCAGTATATTTAACTAATTCTTTCATTTTTAAACACATAATTAATATTTGTTTATGATTCGTTTAGCCTTATTCGACTAAAGCAAGAATTTAGCATTGTTATATTCCATTTTTAATTGGCTTGCATCTTCAATAATTTTTAATTATTGTGGTGACCGTGTGGGTAATAATACCGATTTATTGATGAATATTTGCATCTCTCATTAATCAAATTCATGTAATTTGATAGAGGCTTAGTCCAAATTTATGGAGAACGTAATTATTTCATCGTTTAGTGGTCACGCACATTATTTTACGTATTTTCATTCAAATTGAACAGTATTATTTGGGTGAATTCTAGGAGTAAATTCTATATATTCCTGCAAAGATAGCAAACTAAATTTTCAGTAGCATTTCTCCGAATTTTCCCATATAGTATTGCTGGTTTTAATATTTTTTCTTTTCAGGCTTAGCTAATTAAATTTTTAGTTTATTTGTTACATCAAGTATATAACTATTAGCACTCGCCCTGTCTCGTCTCATTATTTTCTTTTGAATTTCATATATTAAAGTAAAGAAAAGGATATCTTGAGTAACAACTTAACATTAATTGTAATTCAAGTTTCTGTTTTTATCTATTTAACCAGTAAATTTCAATTTGTTGATTGCTTTCTCATGTGTTTAACAGTGTCACTGATGTTCACATGATATTTCCCTGAATATTATTTAACTAGCAGTATACATTGGTCTAAGACTTGTCTATTTCTCCTTTCATGTTACGACTGATTTGACTGGCAGAAGCTGCTCCAGTGGAGGTCCCAATACGATCACATGGTTACAGAATAATTGGACGAAGGTAAGTATCAGTCAGTCAGAATATACACATATTGTAAAGACCAACTCTATTTAATTTTTTATCTGTCAATACATTTTTTAATCTTTTACGTTAATTTTAATTTTCATTGCTAAACTTCATTTCAAATAATTTCATCAATTATATTTGCAATTTAATTATATCGATAAACTCAATTTCACATGATACCATCAATCATATTTGTAATAAATTTTATAGTTTATATATAACTTGTTTTTAATTTATTTCCTTAATTTATCACAGGATAGAGGTCTATGAGACATTGCGAATTATAAAGGCAAATTTCTGATATTTTTATCTTTATAGTTATTTATATCTAAGTATTCATATTCAGTTCGCATTATCTCTAGGAACTCTGGCGCCCACAATACACAAAAAATCACTGCTGGTAAAAGAACGACGACATACCACCTAAGAAAAATAAAAACGAGTCTCATGCATTTGAACAACTAGTATTTTCATTACAAATTGACTAGCCCAACTAATTTTTGTTATAAATTGGCGCACTAATTACGATACAACTTAAATGTCATGTCAAAATATCGGAAGACGTATTTCTTTAAATTTTTCATAAAGCATTCTACATGATCTCGCACGGAAAAATGTTATGTACCTTTTTATAACAGAGATCCCAAGATTTACGAGTTTGAGGTTGATCTGTTGAAAATATGTATGCGTACGCTTGAAACAGATTTTTCAAATTTAAAATCTAAAAAATCACCAATTAGGCATTTTCGATCAGATCGATGTGATTTTTTGGTATGTTCTGTATGTCCTTTTTAATTTATGAAAGTTTCATTGATCTAGTAGTAAAATATTGGTGTTGTCTCAAAACACGAAATGGAAAAATTCCACTATAGCTCATGCTGTATAAAAGACATTATTATTTCTAATGTATTTTCTAATACAGTTTTTGACGTCGATTTTTGTCAAGTACTTAATAGGTTTTTCTAAAAAATTCAGAAATCGATGTTTATTTCTACATTTTCCCTGAAATGTCCATTTTCTCGACCTTTTCAGAACAAAAGCATTTAGTTACATTTTTCTTCTCTAAATTCCCTATAGAACACTCGCTCGTTTTTTTCGATCCTGAAGATTTTTTGGCGCTAGAATGACCCCAAGTGATTCCTTATCGTACTTGGTGTTGCATGCTGTTGCAATGCTGCTGAGTTCGTATATTATTAACCATAGTTTAAAAAATAATTTTTTCTTCAAACGTCAGTAAATCCGTCATTACTCGACTGTGTAGGCGGCCGTGAAGTTTCGTTTTTCATCCGCCGGAGCTTTACTTTTCACTTTTCCGCTGGCGGAGGTAAAAGTGTTGTCATAGCAACATAGATACAAACAAACAACAAAATAAGCGCCAACAACTCGAGATTTATTAAAATAAAATTTGTATTTATCACTAAATTGGTGCACTGCATTTATAAAAATCACTAATTTAGGAACAAATTGGTTATTATTTAATCGAACTTACCCAATAACTGCTTATCAATACGGAATTAAAACGCAATCGAAGACGCAATTTTAAAAAAATAATTGTTCTTGACAGTGTCCACTGGCAGCTTTATGTTACATTACTATAGCAACAACCTGTGCCTATTCACCGACACCGGTCTAAGCCCCCTTGCGAACCCACTTATCTTTAATAATAATTATTATCATAACTATTAAAAAGAGATGTTTTTGCATTAATTTGTCGACATTTGAAGAAAAAACAGCATATTTTATTTGGAGGAAAAGTTACTTTTCATGGCTTGCTCTCTATTACCAGCCTCACTCCGTTCGGCTGTTAAACACGAGCGCGCCATGAAAAGTATCACTTTTCCTCCATATAAAATAATATGCTATTAAACGCCTATGCATAGACTGATAACCATTTTTTACTATTTTTTATTTAAAAAAGTGTATGCAGTCTGAAATACATTTCGTTATCAGAAGAAAATTGGAAATATCAAGAGCAGTTTTCATTTAATACTACTCATTTTCTTCACGTTTATTTATATTAAATTAATTTCATTAGTGTTTTAATTCAAATATTTTTGTGAGAAGTTAGGTTTATTCCCTATATACTCAGACCTTTGATGAGCACATAAAACGCCTCATACATTTCATCGCATAATAGTTTTTGTTTCATTAATTAATTTTATAAAATTATTTAGCAAATCCTCAGAAATATATTTTTATTTTGGAGGAATTCTGCTACCCCTATACATTTATGGTTCACAACTCTATATGAATTTTGTAGAAAAAAGGA
Source organism: Pissodes strobi (assembly GCA_016904865.1). Taxonomy (NCBI): domain Eukaryota; kingdom Metazoa; phylum Arthropoda; class Insecta; order Coleoptera; family Curculionidae; genus Pissodes; species Pissodes strobi. The sequence goes on from MU185141.1 coordinate 100,095, forward strand.
ATATGGACAAAAAGTGGAATCTTAGGAGGTTAACAAGGATATTTCTGATGTAGTATTTCGATGCAAGAACATTTCTTACAGAGGCTACGGAGCACTTTCGGCCTTATTCAGACCGTCATCGTCACCAGGACATTTACATAAGTTTTTAAAACATTATATATTTTCGTGGACAAGTATCAACTTCCTTATTTTAATCAGAATACTCTGTATATTAAGGAATTCAAAAATGCCTTAATATACAGGGCATTCTGTTTAAAATAAGGAAGTTGATACTTGTCCACGAAAATACAAACACAACAAATACATAACATTTTAAAAGTTTAAGTAAATCCAAACAACTTTTGTATTAAACTTTTTTGGCACACCCCGTAGATTCTGAGATAAGGTGTTTTACCATAATAAACGGGCCACCCTGTAAAAATTATGTATGAATCCTATACAAGATTTTAACATATACTTTCATTCAAGGAAATTATAAACAATCTTGCATAAAATGGAATTTAAAAGAAATTAGCTACACAAAATAATGCAATAAATGCAATCTTTAGAATAGTTAATGCCATCTGTGCAGAAATTGAATATTTTAAGCTTGGTTCCGGAATACAGCGAAATTAATTTTACTAATAGCTATAGGATCGGATTCGAATTAATAATTAAAGAGAACATCGGAAACAGAGGGCAAATTATACAGGGTGTCCGGAAATAGCGTCGCCAAATTAGAGAGGGTGATTCTACATAAAAAAACATGAACATTTTTTCATATGAACATGGGTCCGAAAATGCATAGTTTCCACGATACAGGGTGTCAAACTTTTTATAAAAAATCAGTTTTTTGTTAATATCATAAATATGATTTTACTGATTTTGTTGAAATTTGGCAGGGTTATCTGTAGTAATAAGAGGCTCATTTAGCCTTAATTAGATTAAAAATATAAAGTCCAGTGGCGTCCCGGAGGGCATCATACCGAATATTATTGACAAAAGAAGTGTGCGCCGCTGACTTTTTCAAACATTTTATATTTTTTTCGTATTAAGCAACTAAAAATACAATATTTTTGACTCTTGAGTTGTTTTCGTATCTTGCGTCGTTTTCGATTAAAAAAGTAAAAACCGGTTTATTACATTTCCAAACTTTTTTGATAAAATCGATATTTTTATTTATATCTTAAATATGCTTTCACCGATTTTGTTGAAATTTAATAGGGTTATCTGTAGTAACAGGCGACTCATTTAGCGTTTATTAGATTAAAAATATAGTCTCCAGTGGCGTCCCTGGGGGCATCATATCGAATATTATTGACAAAGAAATGTGCGCCACTGACTCTTTTAAACATTTTATATTTTTTTCGTATTAAGCAACTAAAAATACAACATTTTTGTTTCTTAAATTGTTTTCGTATCTTGCTTCGTTTTTGAGAAAAAAATAAAACCAGTTTATTACAGCGTTTGATGTAGAATTTGGTGCTCTAAAGAAATGTAATGAACTGGTTTTTATTTTTTTTCTCGAAAACGAAGCGAGATACGACAACAATTCAAGAAACAAAATTATTGTATTTTTAGCTGCTTAATACGAAAAGAATATAAAATGTTTAAAAGAGTCAGTGGCGCACATTTCTTTGTCAATAATATTCCGTATGATGCCTCCGGGACGCCACTGGACATTATATTTTTAATCTAATTAAGGCTAAATGAGCCGCCGATTACTACAGATAACCCTATTAAATTTCAACAAAATCGGCAAAAGCATATTTAAGATATAAATAAAAATATCGATTTTATCAAAAAAGGTTGGAAATGTAATAAACTGGTTTTTACTTTTTTTATCGAAAACGAAGCAAGATACGAAAACAACTCGAGAATAAAAAATATTGTATTTTTAGTTGCTTAATACGAAAAAAATATAAAATATTTGAAAAAGTCAGCGGCGCACACTTTTTTTGTCAATAATATTCGGTATGATGCCCTCCGGGACGCCACTGGACTTTATATTTTTAATCTAATTAAGGCTAAATGAGCCCCTTATTACTACAGATAACCCTGCCAAATTTCAACAAAATCAGTAAAATCATATTTAAGATATTAACAAAAAACTGATTTTTTATAAAAAGTTTGACACCCTGTATCTTGGAAATTATGCATTTTCGGACCCATGTTCATATGAAAAAATGTTCATGGTTTCTTATGTACAATCACCATCTGTAATTTGGCGATGTTATTTCCGGACACCCTGTATTTATAAAAAATAGTTCTAATGTTGTCCGACTGAATCTTAGGATATGTAAAATAAATGAATTAGCTAATTCTTACGGTTTTTAAAAACGATTTGTATTAATAATACTGCTATTACGACTATTGTTATTGAGGTTTCAAATAAATAAGCAATGATTTGTTAAAGCAATACATTATTTATGAAATTTAAGATTAACCTCATTTCTAACCTATAGACACACACCTAAAATATATAAGGCAAAATAAACTTAAGGAACTATAAAATACAAAGTCTGTATCAAACGCTCGCACCAGTTCCCGAAGCTAAAACATGGGTATCTAGCCCAATTTATCTTAGCCCAAAAGTTGATAGTTTTCGAGATACCTAAAAGGTGTCAAAGTTATTAGATTTTATATAATGATTTGCCCGAAATTTGGTACTTAGGGGGTTTTTTAAAAGAGAAATCCAGAACTGATCACATTTTCGATGTACACTGCAGATGGCGCCACCAGTAGCACTTTGTTTATATCTAAAGCCTCATAACTTTGTTGTGCCTCGGTATACTAATTTTTGAGTTTAATAAAAGTTTTTATTCCTTGGTATCTTTTATCTAGGTATATCTAGTAGGTGGCACCTTGAACAGCCGTTACCCGTTTTCCAATAAATATTTCTACCATAACGGCATAAAAAGTAATATAATTTATATGAGTATCCATGCCTATATAAAATTAACCCTCGTATTATTTGGAAAATAGGGCTTTAAAAGACAAACAAAATAAAGAAAAATACACATTCAAAATATAAAAATCACTTGGCATATTGTAGCGTTGCAAGAAAATAGCAAATCCGAAAGAAGTTATTGCACATAGCTATTTGAATAACGTGAGTACATACACGTATCAAGATATTTTCATGATGAAACAGTAATTATAATTAATAAAAACAAAGGTTTTTTTTTCCTTTTTAGTGGTGTTGTTTTATTGCGTACTGAAACTGATCGAAGCAGCGAGTTAAGAATGATAAGTACCAACAATAACAACCTTTATCGTTTAATTATAAAATGTATAATTTAATTCTTAAATTTTTCATACTAAACTAGTGTTTGGTTTACAGAATATATTGCTACTTTATCAGTATTAAAAATTACATATGTATCTCAGAAGCACTCGTTAGGAAAAGAGAGTTGAACCATCTTCGAAAAGTAGGGAAAAATTGCAGAAAGTTTTAATAGGTGGAGCTGGCAATACAGAAATTTTGGAAATTCGTTTAGATGGTCTCCTTCCTCCCCATTACGATCTATTTTTGAACAAATCTCTTACACAGTTCGGCCACATTTGGACAAACTAAAGGAACTAATATTTAAGCCAAAACTCCGAAAAAAAAAATCAAAAAGTTAGGTTGCGGTACCTCTAACATTCTTTTAGCTGAATTTCTAGCACAGCTCGCTTTTGCCTAGCCCTTCGTATGTTTAAACGGAGGACGAAGTTTATATTATCTCCTCCCCCATAATTGTTTCATTTCTGAAAGTGCTAGCATAACTATTGTCAAAGCTAGCACACCTATGATATTAGCGAAAAATAGGCTAAATTATGTATTATTATGATATGCAACGAATGGAAGGTCACGATTTCGAATAGTGGGTGTCATAAAATATGTTTTCTGCGTATATATTTTGTAATATTGCCGTACGAATTTGAATGGTACACTACCGCGACCACCTTTAATGGGCTAGTAAATGTGACTTAGCTTTAGTACAGGGTGGTTCTTTTTGAAGATTAATTTGCTGTATTGTATATTTATTTTGGCCTCGTGATTAAAACCTGGTGTACTTAGGGAATTTAAGATGAACATTTATTCACTATTTATCTTAATGGGATACAGATAATATATATTATTAATAAATCAGTTTTTAGGGCATTTATGTAGCCATCAGTGATGAAAAAATAATATATTTTATTTATAAGAAAATGTCCTTTAGAATTATAATTTGTACTCAAATATGAAATTTCACAAAAGTTGAACAATTGCATAAAACAAGACTAAGATCAACATCTGAGTTACTCCATGCCCCACTGTCGCCTGCGAGAGCAGTTACCATTAAAAATACATACTAAGAGCGGTCATATATGGCCAGAGTGGTAATCATGAATCAGAATGTCATGAGACACACAATTAAAATCCTTTGTAAGGTCCTAAAACGAAGCATATGAATCCAGTCCACCCTTGAGATCACTAGCTATAATCCTGATAAAGTTTTCAATGACCAAAGCTGTCGACCTCTTATTTCGGAAGCTATACTGGATTTGCAGCAAAAGACCACTCCTCTCAAAAAACTTCGCATTTCCTGCTCTTGCTATTTCTTAGGTTAGGCATTTTGTTTTTACTATATTCATGAAACGAAAGTAGGTTTGGAACATTTGGTAGGAATTTCTCAAAGGCTATATCGGTGGATTTAAGATTTGCAATAATTATATCTTCTGTAATATTTGCAAAAAAAAAATTGGATGCTTGAGTATCAAGAGTATTGCCCCTCGATACGTTTATTTAATTATTTGCCACATAGAGATCTGAGGGTGGTTAGAATTTTTAATGAAATAAGCGTAAGCTGATATTCTTGTTTCGATAAGCTTAGTTCGGTACCTGTATTTATAACCATTCTGGCACCAAAGTAGGATTTTCTTTATTAATAGAGTATAGTGTATGCTGCCTTGTATTTTTTTAGCTCATCCGCAAAACAGTTTATTTGTATAGGTCTTTTACGTTTATTCAGCATCCCTGACTTCAATGGAAAACATCTTCAAGCAGATTCAATAATGAAGTCCATAAATATATGAAACCTAATGTCGAGGTTAGTGTTTGTATTTCCTATGAAACCCCAGTTTTCATTCTCTATGCTATTGTCAAGGGACAACATTCCATTGTGATAGGCCTATAATTGAATCTAATTTTGCCCTGTTATACTTTACACCTGAGTCAAAAAAGAAAGTGATACTCTCATGATCTAAGAGGGGATGCCAAGGAAGTGGGCTCCAAGAAAATGTAAAACTCCACATGCTGGTAAAAATATTGCTAAAAGTTGCATTGAATCTTGGAGCAAAGTTTACAACCTTAAAGCAAGAAGCAAAGTTCATTTGCTGTACTATCACTGTTACAAAAATGAACATTTAAATATCCAGTTACTACTATATGTACTAAAAGATCGAGATTATCAAAAGCATCAATGAAAGCCTGTAAAATGTAATAAAACAGCCTTCAGGTAACCTGTTTACAGTTATTATTATTCCTCTGGAGATCTTCTGATATTTCAGTCCTCAAGATCGGTACCATTTTTTAGCTAAATTTCCACTCCTCCGTGGCTTTTCACTGGCCGGCAAAAATCAGTAGCGGACCTAAAACCCTGTATGTATAAAGCAGAAATTCAACGCTCATTCAAACAGAAACAGCACACATTACATTCACCAAGGGTCACATCAATCTCAGAAACTTTATTTCTAAGATTCCGAATATTAGTATGTACTAAATTATAATTACTTTAGAATCATTGATAAATGCCTTTTCGGAGATTTCGTTAAGTTCAGTTAGCGTTTATTAAAATGTTGATGCAACTAGTGGGTACCGTCGATATTTAAACATAATTATGAAACTTCATATCTGAGCACATTGTAATTCTAAAGAACATTTTCTTATTATATTTTGCTTGAAATGAAAATCAAGATTAGGTACTTCTCGCTAGGGTCAATTCTGAATTATTAGATTTTTGTGCCGCCCTGTACAATACAATAAGTACTAGTGAAAGCCCCAAGATATCTGAAGTTTTGCCCTTTTCGTATCATTTTCTCATAAAGCAGAACTTTTCATGAATAGTGAAGTTTTTTCGTGAAATAAACAATAAAAAGTTTTCATGTTTTCATATGGAAAAAACTTCACAGCACCCCCTATTTGATAAAATTCTACTTCAAAGTGATGAAAATTACGTCTTTCACATCAATATTTCGAAAAAAATTGAATTTAGTCAACCAAATCATATATTTATAGCATTCCAAGCAAAATTAAACATTCTATAACGGCTTTTCTCTTTTCAAAGAGTTCAGATTTTCTTTGTCACTTCTCTTTAAGCAACTCTGTACTCTGTACAATTGGAAACTACAAAGATATGGCTAATTTCGTGTAGTCAACATGAAACAAAACCACTTGAAGTGTTTTAATGAAAAAGATCAAAGCAAAACGTATTCTTATCAAAACAGACAAACCAGACAAGCAATATTGATATATAAAAAAAAGAAAAAGGTAAATCTATAGCATGATGGGTAAATGCATATATCTCCATCTAAAGAATTATTTAAGACATCAGTATGACTTTCAGTTGAAACTGATGGTTTTCATGTCCAGTCGAGGTTGGACTTCTTCTCGCCAATGATTTAGTTCATTTATTTGAATGGGTTATTAGCCTTTTGCTTTCCTAGACGATATAGAAGTTCAGACTGGACCAAAACAAACGATTAATTTTTTTTTCCAATTCTTGCTGTTGATATTCTGACCATTAGAGCATAATGCTAGAGACTCAAAATTGGAAAAACCTCAGGATTTTTTTCTTCCCTAAGAAACAAATATACATTATTTGATCTCAAACCTTCTGCAAATACTTTCATCTCGACCAGAATTATATACTCCACGTCACATTATTAGTGCCATTCTGGCCTGCGCGGGATATTAGTATGCTAAGCATTCATGGTAAATCCCATGTAAATACACAGAGTTGCCGAATAGCAGCGAAGATCTCTCACCCTAATGACCTAAATTCGAATCATAATGAGTGAATAAATTTGTGTGATACACATGTTGTTCAGGTGCCAACTTCCATGAAGCGTGGAGAAAATCTATGTCTTCCATTTTTGCAGGAAGACGGTATCTTAAGCTTCATACAAAAAATCATTGGATAGGATCACTGATATAAAAGTTATGTCTCCGAAATTACCTGAAACAATAGCCTTTTTGAAGTGAAAACTTTTTAGCGGCGTTGGGTGTGATTTGAGATTCGATGAAACGGAAACGAGGAAACGCTCGATGAAACGAAAACGGCGTGGTTAATAGTTGGATGGGTGACCGCTTGGTTTAGTTTTATGAAGGTTTCACTTCTACCGTGTGGAACTGATCTTAATTTTATATTGTTTTTAATAGCGCTCTGCTGAAGTTTTCACTTCTGTCGTGCGGTTTTAGGCTCACACTTTTCTTGTATATACCGGGTGGCAACGAAATTGTTTCACAAGGCGCCATTTAATTGGTTCTTATAGAAAAAATTTTAAATTTGGATTGAATATATAGTTCAGTAAAACTCAGATTATCCATTAAAGATTATTTCCCACCTTTCCGAAAATGAGCCTAAGGCAAGAGTTTCTAATAGGATCATGTATATGTTTTCACATACTTGTATAGACTTTAAAATTCTTTAAACCATGTGTCACAAGTTGCCATTGTTTTTCAAAATGTATATTAATATATTAACGGTTAGTTTTATTTCGCAATATTTCTAGAGATGGTGGAGGAATTGCATAAACAATTAAAGAACTCAAATCCAAAGATCTTACTGGCAAGTGAATTATTCCGTTGGTTCCTAACAGAGTTTCATCAAATCGCTATTTTAAATAGATAGTTAAAAACCTCAATTGTTTTTGTTTTCCTGTAGATTATTTATTGGGCAATTTTTTTAATGTTTCTAATTTTCTTTCCTCACTTAAAAAACTAGAATTTTAAAAGATGCCTAGGTATTGCGACGAATATTTCAATAGTTAATGCTGTGTTACACGAGTCAGTAGTATGGTACCTTACTTATGGTATCTTAAAAAGCTTTGAAAACCAATGGAAAAGGAAGCCATTAAAATTACTGCTAGCCCGGCTTTAATTGTGTTAAAATTGTTTATTATGTGTTACTTTTATCATAAATAACTGCAACACTGTAATTATTATGGTTCATTCAAGAGATCATCAAATTGACATGCTTTTGCTCCTTATGGGAAATGCCGAAAAAAATGTAACGGTTTCCAGAACGTGAAATGCCCTCACCTGTCTATTATCCTTGGCTCGTGGAACATTTCAATAAAAAATAATGCAGAAGGTAATAGTAATGATAATAGAGGTTTTGTAGTAAGCAAAAAAGTGGAAACAAATGTCCTAGCATACGTCGAATATGATCGTACTACTTTCACACGAAAAATAAGTAAGTATTGCACACAACATTTCCCGTGAAAATATAAGCAACATTTTTATGAAACACTGCTCTAAATCTTTTAAGTATCAAACCCATCAACATCAAATTGAAAATAATTTTCCTAGACTGCAACTGATTTTTAAAGAATTTGAACGTAAGTCCAGTCTTCAACCAAGAGATTATTTTGTCGGACGAATCCAGGTTTACCAATCTAGGACCGTTCAATCGAAATAATACTTGGTATTGGGTTAAGGAGAACGAGAGAACTTTTGGTTAGGTAACTTAACAGCAATTAAATGACGATATGCATTTAGAATTCTTACAAAACCAGAATAGAACATTTTATAAGAAATTTACAGGATATTGAAATTTTATTATACCAAAAAGATCGCGTCCCTGTCGACAAATCAAAAAATTTAATTAATTATTAAAATGGGAAGTTGGTTAGAAACTAACAGAAATATCCATTGGTCAGTGAGATCTCCGGATTTGACACCTCTAGATTTTTTAATTTGCGGCTAATTGAAAGAAAAAGTTTATTCAGCCCCTCCATTATCTTTAGATATATTCTAAAACGGAATTAGACTGTCCATTGAAAACATATCGCAAGAGCATTTAGGAATCATTTACAAAAAATGTTGGGAGAGTTAGGTTATGTCAACAACTCAGCGGCCAGCGCATTAAACATTTAATTGAATATATTTTTAAAGATTGTATTTATTAATATGTCTGTTTACTTATTTATTTTTATTTACTTTTGCTACTTAGCATCGATTATGTTATTTCCCATTACTGATATTACTATCGTTTGAAAAAAATATGCCATAAATACAAAACAAATATCATTATCTTCAGTATTTTTTATAGGTCGTAAAACACCCTTTCTTGCTAGCATTTATTTAGTACCACTTCCTATTAAAATTTTCGAAAAAAAATTAGAGTAATTTTGACATTTTAAACAATGGTTCTAATTTATGAAAAATCATTTCTTTGGCCAAATAAAGACAATCAGAAAATCAGTTTTTTTTCTTATTTCAGTGAATGGTTTCCCGAAAACTGAATGGGTTACCTGAAAACTCTGACATATTCAATTTGGAATAACATCATTTTATGCCGCCATTCTGGAAAATAACAGCAACTTGTGACACTTCGCTGAAGAGGAAATTTTAATCTCAATGCAAATAGGTAATACATATACAGGGTTCACTTTAAAACTTGCGACTTAAGTTCACTTCCGGAAATCCGGGAAGTGACCATTTTTAAATGGATAATATGAGTTTTGTTGAATAATATCTTCAATCTAAATTTCATATTTCATCTTGCAAGATGATTTCGTTGTTACCCGGCACCTATGTCAAAGCTAAAATCCGCGAAATAAATTTTCGTAATGTTGTCTGTGAGCTTTCCTAAAACGGGCACGATATTTCAGAATCTATTCAAAAATAGGAGACAGTGGCGTGCACACAATGAAAGCACAAATGCATTGCCTACCCTGATGTTTTGACATTTTTTATATTTTCTCATTTAATTTTAATCCTGATAATATAAATTATAATTTTACTAATAAGTATAATCCAACTTTAAACAGCTTAGCTTAAGCGCCAATTAAAATATCAATTATATTATAGAAAAACATCACAGGCTACCACTCATATTACGCTACCTATATTAAACGGAATAATATTCTCCGACGGCAACCGCTAAAAAGCATTCCATAACAAACCGAAGGCATGCATTTATACCGTCAATACTGGATTTACTATGGAAGCGAAAAGCAGTGCTTGAAAAAAGGCAGCCAAATGAAACGTTACATAAAAAGAAAAGAGACAAAACATGCGAAGATGGTCCGGGACGACCGACGCGACGCGACGCAACGATAAGTGCTGTTGCCAAAATGTGCTCTCTTTAATTAATGTTTTGATTTGATAGACATTCTTTTTTACCAAGGATCATATTGTTATTGTTTTTTTGCGCTTTAGTAATTGGTTTGAAAGCGATTATCGGTTACATCAATACAGGGTATGGTTAAGAAAGCTTTATTATTTAATAATGTTTAAAATTACAGTACATGGGGTATCCCTAAATTTATTAATATTTCGATATCTGGTTATTCGTATTAATAACGCCATGCATTTTTTTGCAAGAAACTGAAACCGGATAATACAACACCGGCATTGGCCAGCCATAAATAAGAATAATCTCAGGTTCCCTTTTCCATGTGCCCTATTCTTGTGTGAGATTGGGATTTGACGCCCTGCGCTTTTAGTGATAGTCTTGAAAGTTTAGTTAGTTTAGTACCTATACAAGGGGTTGTGGTTTTCTTTGTGGGTTAGTTTTGTTGGTTAGAAAGAAAACCTCGATATTTTAATAAAAAAATCCATGACAATTATTAGTGGCTCTGCAGGTGTCGTCATAAAATTAAAATGTATTATTGGCTATGCTTACTCTTTGGCGAAGAAGGAAATTGTAGAGTAAACGTGGGTATATTGATGTAAATAATGTGTCAAATGTCTCAGAAAAACAAGGCCAGTCGACTAACCATTTACAACGCATTTTGTTTGCATAGTTTTGGCGAAACTCGAATTGAAAAGGCTCTATGCCTACATTTTTTGGAGCCTCAAAAGGGAAATCTTTGGGTGTGGCACTTGAAAAAAATTCTACCTACAGCGGCGCCTGCAGCGGGCTTATTCCTTCTGTATCATTTTCTATTATGTTGCCTACCCTCTCCTAAATGGCACTGCACGCCACTGATAGGAGACTATGTAAAAGTGCGTAGAAATTACCCTATGTAGTTTAATAAGAGATGTTAGGGATGTATTAAAAAATATAAAGAGTCCTATTTAAAATTCTTGCCTTAGGCTCACTTCCGGAAGATCGGGAAGTAATATTCAATTGTTTTTTTAACGGATAATCTGAGTTTTATTGAACTATATATTCAATCCAAATTTTCAATTTCATCTATAGAAAACAAATAAAGTTCTCTTTATAAAACGATTTCGTTGTTACCCGGTATATATCAAAGCTGAAATTCGCGAAATTAATTTCCATAATGCTATCTGTAAGCTTTCCTAAAAAAGCACAATAACTCTATTTAAAAATAACAGACTGTTTAAAAGTACGTAGAAATAGGATTATGTAGTTTGATGAGAGATGATAGGGATTGTTCGAAGACATATTTAAATTTAATTCAAAAGGGCTCTGCTCCTTTGAAATTCGTCCCACGAAGTCCATTTAATAAATAGCTTGACATTCAACCTTTCGGTGGATGGTCCCGCCTGGTACAACGAAACCTGTTAACGTCTGTTACACGGCGAAATTTCAATACTGGGTAAAGTTATGAAAATAATACACGAAGAGTTAGTTTCCTGTAAAAGTCGAGGTAAATAATGGGGGATATTTTTCTGGCAATTATTAATTTATTAGTGTCATGTTATTCAAATCAGCTGGCATATAAAGGCTTAATAAATTTAGACATCATAGCTATTAAAAGAACAACGACACTAATTTAATGAATAATTAAAGATTACTGATAATTTAAGGAAACCTAGAATTAAGGATAAATAGCCACATAATTTTACCTAGACAGTTCTTAAATTATATAGGAAAAGATTGGAAACGTGTTCAATAGTGGGTAAATCTATATTGATTTTACTTAACTACAAAACAAATAACCCTTTGCATGATATTAGGAATTGTTTTCGAATACAGGAAGCAGACTTCGAAAAGTGTTTAAAAAAATAAGTTAAAAACAATGCTTATTATCTTATATCAGTATCATAAATATTGATCGAGCATTGATTTTAGATGACAAAAAGCTTTAAAGAAATGAAATTTAAAAACTAAGTCCGCTTTTTTAAGATTAATAAGATGATGATAGGTGCCTAAACAAGAATTGTTTGATTTAAAATATTACCGATTTTAAAGAGAGGACAAATGTCAATGGTGAAATTAAATTGATTTTGTCGTATCATCAAAATTAAAAAAAGAAACGATTTTTCGATATCTAAGTTCCTTTCAAAAATCTTAACAATAATCACTTTGTAGCACTTTTTACTGTCATATTGTTGAGTTTCCAATTGCACATCTTCGCTCCAATTTTTTTGTTGT
>MU185141.1:120572-143858 GCA_016904865.1 Pissodes strobi
AGTGGGGCTATAATTTCTTCATTGAAATAAGATGCTTAGTCTAATGAGCATTGGGTTATTACAGGGTTTTACTACAGGAACCAGAAGCCATTACAAGGTTTCGACCGGGTTTCACTACCGGGTCCCACTACAGGGTTTCACCTTCGGGCTCACTTTCACCTTTTTGGGCGGAGGTCTCTCACTCTTGAGCAGGTGACTTTCACCTTTACTGCTGAGCTTGCAGCCTTTTCAGCAGCAGACTTAGACAAATCTAAAGTGGTATCGTTCATATTATTTTTATAATCTTATCATTGTTGGCCGTAGCTTTTAAAATTTTGATATTTTTTTTCTTGCTGATCGATATAATCATTGTTACTTTCAATATTGATTGATAATATTATTATTATTATTGCATCAATTAGTGATGCGACTACATGCAATTCATGCTTTTCGGTTTACATATCTGTATTAATCTTCAGTAAACCAAAGTGATCACTTCGGATAGTAGTGTTTAGAGTTATAGTTGTACTCTTAATACTTACCACTTTTTTGTGGTCCTTTTAAAAGTTTTATATAAGTTTCATTGTGAGATTGTTGTTATTAAAAAAAAAGATCAAGAATCCAATAGATTGAACCGTAAATTTAAGTTGTATTTTCTTGCTTAGTAGAAAGTGCCTAACAACCTCGCATAGCACCAGCGGAGCTTTTTCAGTTTAGCTGGCAGAACTGGTGGCGCTCACAAACTGCACACCAGGAGCCGGGATACTAAATATACGGCTCTCCGGTGTTAGGTTCGATTTAATTGATAAGAAAATCGTGTTGCAAATTGGACAATATGCAGTAGTAGTGATTATATGACTTCTTTTCAAATTTACATAGGAAAGTCTAACTCAGAAAAACGTGTTTGACTTGGCGGTGACGTAGAAATATATCTTTGCTAGAAAAACCACAGCTTCCTCCCAATAAAACACAAAGTTTTTTTTGGTAACTATTTTACTATATAGCATAAATTTATTGAACCATCTATCCGAACATAATATTTGCGCTACCGGAACAATTAGAGAAAGCGGGACGGAAAATTACCCGTTTTCAGAAAGCAGCTCCAGGAGACCAAAACCACGGGGAAGTTTTAACTTTATTTTATGTGAAAACGTTACCTTTTTTAGTGGAAGTATATCAAAGTGGTGAAACTGGGTGGTACAAGCTTTTATAATAACGACATTGTTACGACCTCTCGATGGTGTACGGAATCTAAAACCTTAAGGCAAATTCCATAGCTAAAAATTATTTTAAGTTATAATAAGAATGTGAGAGTTGACAAAATGGATGGATTTATTGTATTGTACAGAACAAGAATGCGACAAAGAACATTATATTGACTGATAGCCCTATATTTGCTAGATCCCAGTGCGTCAAATGCTTGGGCGCTTATGCAAAAATTATAGCCAGATAATCCAAATTCTGTCTCTCTATTGATTTTTGAAGATACACCTCTCTTAGTTTTCCACGGTCTTATAGTAAAATTTCAAGCAGGGAAAAAACTACATCGTCTTATCCTGTCGCTTTTACGTTTGTCAATATGACATAATATGATACGATATAACAAATCAGATATATAAGAGGTGTCAAGTCTGCAGAAAAATAAATTATTTATATGAGTTGTGGACTTCACCCTAAATATTGCTTTGCAATTTACCATAGTTATTAAAATACCAATTATAATATATTTTTGTTAATGTTCAGAACTTTTATATTCATTTTGCATAGAGTTCCTTTAAAGGGACAGTTAATAATAAAAAAATAAGAAGTTATATATGAATGCTTTTTTATTTTTCACATGGTTTCTGTTGCCTGTATATGTGCTTTATTATGGAAAATTGTCATAAAAATAATTTTTCAAACTACATGCACTAACATGGCCTAATTATTTTCTAGACTCTTCGTATATTAGTTATATGAAGTGTCTATGGAAACATCGGTAAGGGACAAATTGCGATTCATCTTGCAATTTTTAATTACAATAATCGCCGATTACCATTTTACGATTTCGCGATCGCGGTTCGTGTGTCGCTACACTCTTTCTCTGTTTAATAGCAGAGAGTAAGATTATGTTGATATAAAATAAAATCGAAATAATATGAACAATAAAAAAAATCAAACGAGTTCAAGACCCGTAAACCGAAATTAGTCATATGAGAAGAGGCAGCTGAGGAGAGTGTGCAAATCCTGCTGCTCAGTGAGATATAGCTTCGATTAAGGGCGCCAACAGTTCTCTACTGGTCGAACTGCAAACTGCCCATGATGTGCTAAGTATCACTCCTCAATAACTAAATAAATTTATGAATAAGTTTGCAAGTAAGTAATGAGGTATTAGAAAACAAAAAATTTTAAAACAGTGTCCACGTTATTGATAATGTTGTTAATGTGTGAAACAACAGGTGCCCTGCTATTGAAGTTCTTAGGCTAGGTTATTACAATAAATCTATAAAATTCAAAAACCACTCACTGACATCTAGAAGCTAAGATCAGCTTTTTCAAGTAGAATTAAATGGTACTAAAGTTATTCGGTACTTAATGTTTAATTAAGAAATGCAATGAATCAATTCAGAAAGTGAAGCCAATAATTATGAAATCAGTACAATGAAAATCATTTAACAAATTAATCAACGAAGTAAATCGCAAACTATTAATCAAATAATATAAAATGAATTAAATGAAATTAAACAATTAATTAGTGATGCAAGTCACTAACTATTAATAAAATAAAATAAAGTTAATTCAACGAAATTAATTAACAAATTAATTGGTGAAGTAAGTCTCACCATCTATTAATCAAACAATGTCAGCTTGCCTTAATGACAATTCAAAATAAGGTAGATATTAGGTAAGCCGAACTAAAATTCAATAAAGTTAGGTAGGTATATGCTATAAGGTAATTAAACCAGCATTAAATTAAAATAAGTAAAAAAAAAACGCCACAAGATAATATATGTAAAGCCCGAGCAAGCAGCCTATATTAATTATCAGTAGAGAGCTATTATATTCAATTGAGTACGGATTATTAAATGATGATAGCAAGAATCCAAACGCTTATAAGTGAGGCAAAATATCAAGGCATAAAGTAATGTAGTAACTAATATGCAAAATTATTAGACGGCTCAAAAATAAGAGAAATATAAACACTCTAACCTATAAGGTGTTAAGGCTCGTATAGCTATTCAAATAAATAGGCTAATGTTAGATATTGATACAAGTTGCACAATGATATAAAAACTTAAAGCTAAGTAAACCCAGCAAGTCGTGATCACGAATGGTTAAATTGCAATATCAAATATTTACCTGAGTCAGTATAACATATACCAACTACACAGGCTTTACGTGTAATAAAAACTAATTGCTATATAGAAATCACTACATAATAATATGGCTACGATGCTAGCTTAAAGGCAACGTTTTGCAAATATAAAGGCTCTAGTAAGCAAATGTATCTTTCAAAAATATAAGAGCAATCAAATCTATAAACCGTAGTTACACCTACGAATCAAATTATTTAATAAGAATGCAATTACCAAAAGGTAAAAAGTTCATTATTACATTAGAATGTTCACGTACAATTGAATAAAAATAAAATAGGTTTGGCTTATCTGTGTCTCTTGGCTCTCAAATCAGTACGAATGATATCACATACCCAGGTCTCAACAACTATCCAGCTACACCAACAGTATCCACTCAATACTTCTCACAAGTGGTTGGTTATGTAATGTAAGGTGCGAGAATGATGAGCACCACAAGCACGTAAGCTAGCAAACAGCTAGTAAGCATGGAAGAGGTAAACCAAAGCAGAACAAAAAGCTCAATTCAAGGTGTTCTGTTTCTAACGAGGGTTTTATAGGTGTGTGGAACCTCTATTCCATGTGACTATTCCAAGTCCGGCAGATAAAAATCCTTCAATGAAGAAATTAGGTCCCTTGTGACTAATTCAGCAAAAATACAAATAAGAAACTTAAGATAAGGTATACAAGGACCTATTTTTGCGATTTTCGCTCAAAATCCCATAAAGATGGTTTGTAAAATTAGAGATATGGAGCTATCAACCACTCCTACCAAATGACCGTCGAAAAGTGACATGGTCGTGGCCCATCCACCTCGACTTAGTGTTCCTTCAAAAAAAAAAACTTCAAACGCGTACTAAACTCACTAGTACTAACCCCGCACGTAAAATTTTGCACATTTAAATACGCATTTCGAGACCAAATAAGAAAAGAAGCAGTAGATGATCGCATGATCCTACCCGAACTGGCTAACGTCTATGCGAATCATAATCAGGAATAATTAATTAAATTAATAAATTGTAACAATGATTCTAGTACAATTAGGTCAGTGAAATAGTACCAACGTTATTTTGGACAACGGCGGCGGCGTCTCACTCCATCCTACGGATGATCACTGTTTCTTGTCGAAAACATTAAAGCAGATATCAGGCTAGAAATTTACTGCATTTAACAGTTATAATAGATGGCGCAGTGATGTCGAAATTGGATTAAATATTCGGGAACATTATTTCGCAACGAAAACATATCAAATATGCCTAATATAGACCAAATTTCAGTTTTTTTTTATGGCAGTGGCACACACACTAAAGGGAGATCCTATGGCGCTCGACGAGCGGTGTGTGTGCGAAGATGTTGATTGACACGGTTCTTGAATATTTGTAGGTTGTAATTAGTGGGAAACAGATGTCCTGGAAGTGAGTTCCACAGTGATGCAGTGCGCCAGACAAAGGAGTTCTGGTAAAGCGATGTTCTAGGTGTTTCTAGTTGTACGACGAACTGGTGCGCTCCTGCCGTCTGTCGGGACTGTCTGACAGGAGTTGCCAGGGGCGGGATTATACGGGCCAAATCCTGGGAACATCTGCCGTGAAAGTATCTGTAAACAGAGACATCTCGGCCACATGTCTGCGATGTTCCAGACTATCCAGATTCCGGGTCAACTCCGGATCGCCGACGAGACGCACAGCCCTCTTCTGAATGGAATCCAGCAGCTTTAGGGTATGCTTTGGTGCGGCACCCCAGATATGTGAGCAATATTCTAAGCACGGTCTTATTTGCGCTTTGTACAGCAAGAGCAGCTGCTGCGGTGTATAGAGTTTTTTGTTGCGAAATAGCGCACCAAGCTTCTGGGAGGCTGATTTTGCGATGTTAGCAACATGGTCATGCCATGACATATTTCTGTTGACCGAGACACCCAGCAGCCCGATTGACGAGGATGAAGGAATGGTCGATCCTGCCATAATGATGTCAGGGCCCGCTGTATTGGCCCTCTTAGTAAACGTTGCTGATTGGGTCTTTGCTGCATTGAACTGGACCAAATTTCGGTCGCCCCAAGTTTGAACTTTCTCCAGGTCTTGATTATTTGCTGTAATCTGCTCCTGTCTGCGGTGATGAGTCTCAGTCGCTGGTAAGGGTTTTTCTGATCTAAAGTGGGAGACAAGGGTACTGTCATCTGCAAAACTGTAAACAGGATTATTCGTTTCGATCAGCAGGTCATTAATATAGATGAGGAACAGAGTTGGTGAAAGTATTGCGCCCTGAGGCACGCCCGCGTTGATGGTGAATGTGTCCGAGATGTGTCCATCGACTGCAACGTGTAGGGATCGGTTCTTAAGGAAACTGGCCAGCCAGCTGCAGAGAGAGGCGGGCAGTCCCAAGGACGGCAGTTTGTTGAGCAGTCCGTCATGCCAAACTCTGTCGAATGCCTTTGAAATATCCAACGCAATCGCTCGAGACTCTCCGTAGTTTTCAATTGCCCTACTCCATATATGAGTGACATAGGCCAATATATCTCCTGTCGATCTCTCTTTGCGAAAGCCGTATTGATTATCGCTGATTATTCTGTTGCTCTCGAGGTACTTGAGTAGTTGCTGGTTGACTACACGTTCCATGACTTTGGAGATTATTGGAAGCAAGGCAATTGGGCGATAGTTTGAGGGCGCGGTTTTCTTGCCTTTTTTTGGAACAGGTTGCACTCGAGCGACTTTCCAAGAGGATGGGTAAATCCCTTTTCTGTAAGAAAGAGAAAAAAGCCTGGAAAAAACGGGTGTTAGTTCGTTGGCGCAGTTCTTCAGCACGATGGCAGGTATTCCGTCCGGTCCTGATGCCTTTTGCGTATCTAGTTCTTTAAGGATTTTGCGAATATCACGGTGAGAAAACTTGACTTCTGCCATGGTAGTGTTGATGTTCGGTATAGTGGGGAGAGTCTTGCCTTGGGGCACGTCTAAGGTAGAGTGCGATGAAAACATTTTGGCGAGCATGTTTGCTTTTTCCTGAGCTGTAGTCGCCGTGATGCCACGTTCGTCCGTCAAAGGTGGGAGAGACGTTTTTGTAAAGTTGTTACTTACTGCCTTTGCCACCGACCAGAAATTCCTGGAACCACTGGGGCATTGCAAAAGTTTATTCCTGATCCTTTGATTGTGTTTGTCCTTAGTTTCGTCGATCACACGCTTGCACTCGTTTCTCGCTTCGATAAAATAATTGCGATTTTCAGCGGTCTGATTTTGCTGCCAGTACTTATAGGCTTGCTGTTTCCTTCCTACAGCTCTTTCGCATCTTTTGTCGAACCAGGGCTTTCCTTTTGATGGTAACTTGATGGAATTTGGGATGTATGCTTCCATTCCTGAGGAGATTACTTGCATGATCTCTTCGCAGCAGTCTGACGGGTCGTCAGTGGCAAAGCAGACGTCGAGCCAAGGAAAATCTAGGTAGAACTGCCTTAGATCGTCCCAGTTTGCAGAATTGTAATGCCAGATTTTGCGAGGCAATGGTGGATCCTTCTGTATGAGTGGCAATTCACAAACCGTTGTAATAAGTTTGTGGTCGGAGGTACCTAATGGCGGACCAACTGTAACCTTGTACTGGTCAGGATTGGTGGTCAGAAAAAGATCCAGGAGTGCGGCGAATTCGCCCCTCTCTGAGATTCGAGTTGGTTCGTCTACAAGTTGAGTAAGCCCGCAGCTGATGGCAAATGCTTCAGCCTCTCTACCTTCGTTGTCGGTCTTGTTGTGATGTTTGAGCCAGTTGGTGTTGTGGGCATTGAAGTCTCCCAGAACGATTATTTCTGAACTGGGGTGATCGACCTGTATTGAGTCAAAAGTGGTAGCTAGTGTTGAGAAAAAGCTTTGGTAGGCTCTATCGCTCGGAGGGCGATAGAGACAACATATAAACTTGGTTAATCCCTTGGCGGTGAACTTGAGCCACATGACGTCAAGGTTGTTTGGTTCGAGTGTTTCCTCGCGGTGACATGAAAGGTCGCTTCGGACAAAAAGGCATATTCCGAACTTATATCTAAATCGGGTATGTAAGTCGTAACCAGGATAGAGGTAGTTCACTGTTGTTGTTGTAGAACATACTTGTGTTTCTGTAAGGGCTAACATGTGTGGTCTATTTGCTTGTAGCTGTTGGTGTACCGAATTTATGTTTGTATTTAGGCCTCTTATGTTGCAGTAAATTTAAAATATACAAAATTTAAAATGTTACAGTGTTCTGTCGGGGAAATCCCTATTACTGGAAGACATAGGAATTTCTACGGTGACTTATACATTGCCACGCATAACATAAGAACACTAAGAACTATAAACCAACTATAAAAATTTGAAGAAGAACTTAACCACATAAACGATGATGTCATTGGAATTTGCGAAACTACACTACCTGCAGAAAAATGCGTTACTTTATAGTCAGGACACACCATTACCACAATAATGCAGACCAAAAATACCATATTGGGGGCCTAGCAATTATAATAAATAAAAACTTCAAACATATCATCATTAAATATCAAAATATCAAGCCATATCTAACAGAATCGTTTATATTACAATTAACCTAAATGAAAGATAGAATCTGCAGATTATTCAACGCCTACGCACCGACAAGTAAAGCAGAAGAAAAAGAAGTCGAAAATTTCTAAGAAGACCTACCCAGAGCTCGCCAAATGAAAAAATCCCACTTCTTAATAGTCATGGGAGATTTCAGTGCAAGGATAAGCGAACGAAAACAGGGAAATACTAATTACGTCGCAAATTTCGGACTAGATGAAAGAAGTAATAGAGGCATAATTTTAACCAATTACTTGAACAAAGAAAATTTGTACTGCCTCAACATATTCTTTAAAAAACCAAATCACGGCAAATGGACAAAAAGCTCATATAAACTTTTATAAATATGTTCCGTTTAGGTGTAAGCCTATACTTTCAAGAATACACCAAACAAAGTACAAAAAACTTCTCTTGATACAACTAAAAATCTAAATTAAAAACAACCATTTTATAAAATTGCATCTAAAGCATGCATCCATGTCAGGTAAAACCGTGTTTATTTTCATTGGCTATTTTTCTACCTGCCTATCAGTATACGTCTAAAATGTTTATGTAATATTTTAATTCATAGAACGTAACAAAACTTGAGAATGCTGACAAGGGTATTTTCAGACTACCAGGGAAATCATTGATCTTCACTACGTTGTTTCACAGCGTTTTACGATATTCCAATGCTTTTTCAGAAATAAGTATCTTTATTGCACTAGCAGGGTTTGCGAGTAGGGAGTAATACGATTTTCTTAACTTCATATGATTCTCAAAAAATGAATCTTACATACTGATGGCGTGTCAAAATCCCATTTTAATAGTAAAAACCATAGGCATACAATTAGTTATATGTCTATGTTAAAAACTCTCTTGTAAAGTACAGGGTTTTAGAGAATAGCCCTTTAATTTGCTGGTAAATATTAATCTTCAAATTGCAAAATTTTAACAACCTGGTGTAATTTTTGTTAGACTTGCAGGGAATAGATATGGCCATCTTTTGATAATATACTTGCACGGTAGTTTTAGGATATATTTTTTAATTTTAGTTATGACCGACGTCATAAATAATCAATTAAGTATATGCCATATTGTATAACAACTGCTCTCATACCAAAAACTCCCATTTTTAATTTTTTTTGTCCAGTTGACAGGCACAGCGATCAGAAGGAGTTTTTGCATTTCGTTACCTTAATTCTGAGAGAAACAATAATTTTACAGAGTCATGAAAAAAATGCTTTATTTTAGATTTTGGTCTGTTTCAGAAGCACTTACTGCTCATACTCTCATACTAAGTGTACTGTTTGTGTTTTTAATTATTACTTATGTTTTGAAACATATCTTATTATATCTTTTCTCCCTGTATAATTTGTAAAAATAATATTAGATTAATTTGTAAAAAAAATTAAATATAAAAATAACATATATGCACCATTATCTATTATAATTTGTTGGTCATTTCATTCCTATTTTTAACATATTTCTTATTTTCTTCAGTCTTTTTTACTTCTTATTGTTTTGGTGACATCTTTCGTTTCGCTATTTGACTTTGCTAAGACTTTTATCTGTCTTTTTTG
The DNA here is from genome assembly GCA_016904865.1 of Pissodes strobi. Classification (NCBI taxonomy): domain Eukaryota; kingdom Metazoa; phylum Arthropoda; class Insecta; order Coleoptera; family Curculionidae; genus Pissodes; species Pissodes strobi. Next base: position 129,987 of record MU185141.1, read on the forward strand.
GAATATTATGTCGCTATAGGGGTCTTCTCGTCTATATTTAAAATTATCCTTAAAAAGTGGGTGTCTGATGGCACATTTCCTGTAGATGTACCTACTTTTTATTATTTCGAGTCTTTGTTTATAAAGTGACTTAAGATTTATATTTACAAATATTGCTCTCTGTCTTTGTGGAATTGACTCGTACCCATCTTTATAATTTATCTTGTACAACATGTCACCGTTTGGAACATATTGAATATCGGCATTATTAAGTTTTCCAAGCCTTAAGGAAAAATACCTTGAATCTGAATCGTCGAAATTAAAAAAATATATATGATCCAAGTATTTTACAGGATGTTCCCCCCTAAACCCCCCCCCCCCCTTTAACTTTGTTAACTTTTAAGCTACAAAAAAAATAAAAAAGAAAATTGTAGGGTTTTAATGTAGTTTTTGCACACGTAAGGAAAAAAAAACAAAAAATTGTATAATATAGATCAAAAAGAAATTTTTTTTTTAAATCTAGCCCCCATTTTTTATTCTATTTTCGATTCTACGTAAAATTCTAAGGAGTTTTAATGAAACACAATATATGCCTATTCCTAATACTCTAGGAGTTATTGACAGTTGAATTCGCTATTTTTTAATTAAAATAATAATTTTTTAATCATTTTTAAAACAGAAGATACAAAAGCACTACTCAAAGCTTAACAAAACCAGTTAGAGATTAAAACTGTGAATTAAATATATTATTGAAAGTCGAGGAAAATGCTAACGTTTCTTTATAGAAAGAACTAAAGAAGAGCTTGCTGATTCAAAAAAAAAAACGTCTTATGGACAAATTTATAAAATACTTAAAACCACTGAATACAATACATGGTTATAGGATTTTAAAGCAATTTTTATGAACAGGCTTTGTCTTTAGTTAAAATGCTGTTACACGTTTTAGATACTAAAGAACTCAATCAAAATAAACCTAAGACTATAAAAAAACAATCAACGAAATATATATCTTAATGTAACAAATAATTTTTACAATGTAAATTGCTCAACCGGTCCGCCATTTTCTTCAATACATTTTAGGTAGGTTCTTCGCAGCCTTTCCAACGCATCCAAAATCGATTGAGCATAATTTTGATTTAAATTTTGAATTTCGGCACGGATAAAGTCCTTTAAATGGTCAACGTTTTCAATATTATGGGCATTTACCCGATCTTTTAAGGTTCCCCACGAAAATACATCCATGACCGTTAAATCCGGACTATTAGGCGGCCATTTTATTCGTGCATCTCTCACAATCCACTGTTTTTAAATAATTGTTGTTTAAATTTACCTTTTCCAACATTGTTTGGCAAAATTTCACCCTTTTTTCTATCTGCCTCGGTATTAATTTGGGTGTAGGCCTAACTTTGAACGCTATATATCCAGTCTTTTTAGTGTTTTTTGAATTTTTCCAAGGGAATTTTCTGAATCAGCAAGCTCTTCTTACTTCTTGCGATACTTTTCTTAAAGAAATGTTCGGATTTTCTTCGACTTTTAATAATTTATTTAATTCGCTGTTTTCATCTACCTTAACTGTTCTTCTTTTTCTCCCCAGACTTAATGCTTGATGGACCTTTTCATAAATTCTTAAAATAGTTTTTCTGTCTGGAATATGCATCCTGGGGTTAATTATTGTTCTAAGCTCTCTTTGGGCCAATTTAACATTATTGTTTGCTTTTATAAATATTTCTAAATCAATTCTTTTTTCTACATTTGAATACGGCATTTTTAAAGCACTAAACTAATATTACTTGAATCTATTTAAATCTCTCACTCTCAGTGTTAAACAAACTTTTTTTAATGGCCTAATTATGTGTAGTGTTAGGAGACTCAAAGTAGCACCAAATTTGACGTCAATAGCCGTTGGTTCTTTTATTAATATAACTTTTTGTTTAATTATTGAAATCATTGAGGTATAAATGTTGAGTCTCCTCAATTCGACCTCATTGCTTCGAGTAGTGCTTTTGTATCTTCTGTCATAAAAATGATTAAAGAATTATTATTATAATTAAAAAATAGCGACTTCAACTGGCAATAACTCCTAAAGTATTAGGAATAGAAATATATATTATATATATTAAAAATCCTTAGAATTTTAGGTAGAATCGATAAATCGAATAAAAAATGGTGACTATATTTAAAAAAAAATCTTTTTGATTTACCCTGTATACTATTCAATTTTTTGTTTTTTTCATTACGTGTACAAAAACTACATTAAAAACCCTATAATTTTGTTTCTTAATTTTTTTTTGTAGCTTGTTAAAGGGGGGGGGGGCATTATGGGTGAACACCCTGTACAGGGTGGCTCGAATTCGAGTCTATGTATGGGGAACTCGAAAACCGTAAGAGATACAGTGTGGGTCAAATTAAGGCAAAATTGCGCATTTAGGTGCCTAACAATATGCCCTTTAGAAAGTTTTAAAATCCCGAGTATTTCCGGAGATATCCGGAAAAAACCGAAATTATGAAAAATCGTTTTATTTTTTTGCTGAGCTTAATTTTTTTTATCGTTGTTCAAATAATATTTGCCTTATTAATATGAATAAGTGTTCTTAATGTTTTTTAAATTTTAATTTTTGAATTTTTTTTTAAATTACATATTCTGCTTCGACGTAATTTTAAATAGTTTAGGTAACTTTTGAAATATTTACATTCTATAAAAATACTTTATTTTTTTTGTGTTAAGCCAAAAGTGGAAAATTAAAATATTTACTTTTAATAAAAATAAAATGTAAAAATTAAAAAAAAAATTAAAAATAAAATTCAAAAGATTTAAAAGAAATTCATACTTATAACGCCAATCTCATCTGAAAAAATGATAAAAAAAGTAAAATTTCGTATTCAAAAAAGAAAGTTAATGGTGATCCCATGAAGATGAAACGTCGGATTCCAAACTGGATTCACACTTCAATTTGAAATCCGTTTTTAAATAAGCTCAGGACAAAAAATATACCTATTTTTCAATATTTCGGTTTTTTTCCTGTTATCTCCGGAAATAGTAGGAATTTTCAAACTTTCTAAACAGCATTTTGTTAGGCACCTAAATGCGCAATCTTGCCCTGATTTGACCGATACTGTATCTCTTACGGTTCTCTAGACTCAAATTCGAGCCACCCTGTACTTTCAATGGCATTGGTTTTGGTCTGGCATTCCAAATGACCTACCTTTTTATCACTGTAAAAAATCACACGCCACTTGAGTGTAGCCCTTCTCTAGGTATTTACTCAATTATCACGATGATTGATGCAGCCGCGGATCTAAAGACGCGTGGACCTCAGGGCAAAAGATATTTATGGGCCCCTACCCCTTGTATATTTTAAAACTAAGTTAAGGCATCGTGGGGCCCTTCGGAACCTTGGGCCCCAGGGCGGCGCACCGAACTGCCCGGTGATATGTCCGCCACTGGATTGATGAAGAGTGACAAGGGATTGATCAGTTTATGATTTTTATTTTGGTATCCGCAACTGTCGGAGTAAATCACTATCAGTTTCATTTCCTTCCCAATAACTACTGCTTGTAGATATGATGAACACAGTTCACCCTCAAATTAATTCCAAACAAAATTGCTACATTCGTGTGTTCCAAATAAAAAGTAGTCAAATACAGCGGAGCTGCTTGAAGTTGAGAACACAATTTTAATGCTTGTACCTACACCCATTATAAAGCAGTGGATAAGTTTTTCCTTGCATTCTTTTTGCCCTGCTTTTTCTTTTTTTGCGAGCATAATCTTTTGCTAATATGTGAGCATCGTGTATGTAATTCATCAACAATATTTATGTGGTCAAATACTTTCAAAAATGTACAAATGGGTAATATCAAAAGCTCTGCCCCTAAATATAATTTTTGTAAACATCGTAAACTTGAGCTTTCTGCTTAAACTTTTGTTCTAAATACTTTTTTTTACAACTTTTACGGCAACAGTGTCTTTCCGTTTTGGGGAAATCATATCAAATTTTTTTCTGGTTGCCTCCTTGTTTTTTCTTGTTCTAATGATGCTGCTGAATCGCTTCTTCTTTGCAAGTTTTCTTCATTTTTTGCATTCCCTTCTCTTCAAAATTCCAAACTTATTTCCTTCAATAACTCGTGGTCTTACCATATTTTATTCCCAGAAATAATTTTGAACACACTTGATGTTTTTTTATATCTCAATTTTTTAAAAGTAGTCACCAGTTCTCCTGGAGGGATTTTTATATAAGTTCATGTTGCGGCATGATAGGGAGTCACATTTATCGAATATATTTAGTTGAATCTTCTCGGATAACAAATGTTAAAAGCAATTGGTAGCTTTTCCTGTCAGACCTTTTCATATTAGGTATTACAACACCTTCCTTTTTTCTTCTGTATCCAATACAATCTTCACTTAACATTCTCTTTTTTGCCTAAATTCTTTTCCCTGCCCCCTTTTTTAGCTTGTTTCTTTTATTTTCATTCTTATTAGTTTTAGTTTCAGTTTCTTCAGGACGTTCTTCATCACGGTCTTTTGCATTTAGTTCGATAGGAAGGTAGCCGGGTTGGTTATAACTGTCATCACTTTTTTCAATCATGGTCAGTTTTATTTTGTATTATTATATTTTCTTCAGTATTTTCTTTAAAGTCAGTAATATCTTGAAAGTCTTCTACTTCGGTGGTTATGTAGTCAAGATTATTGTTTGTGATATATATTTCTTGAAGAGGTAAATCATTAGGGAGTTGATGCAATGAACACTTCTTCATTATTATTAGTCCTAGTAAACTCTGAAAAATCCTCTATTTTAATGAAGATACCATGATCATTGTCACATAGTCATATATTTCGTCCATTGGCAGTTTTGTCGAGTAAATTTTATTTAGCGCAATCTGCAACATTTATTAGTACCTATCAAATATTCCTTCAGAATATTGTGATATACACATAAATCTGTAATCTACAGCAAGCACAACATTTCTACAAATTATTATTTAATTTAAGTTAAAATACGCGAGAACAAATGAAATCGTATCCACAAAACTGCAGGATAGGGTCCTGTTGAAAATAGGTAGGTAGGTATTAGAAGGCATTAAAAATAAATACTTGACGTGGTCTGTGCATTACGACACATTAAAATTATGTTCGGCTAATGCTTACAAGATATTATACACCAAAATCTTATATTTCAACTTTTGTGGGAATTAATGTAACGATTTGCAAATTGTTAAATGGAAAACTATCCTTCCGCAATGACTTTTAAGAAATTGAAATAACAATAATAACTAGAAACATGCACGTCATAGTTGGTTTGTTTTAAAAAGATTTAGCGCTACGTGAACCCGAATTTTAAAACTATAAAGTTATAGCCATCGTGTCTGGTAGAACTCACCTTTGAAGTTAACATACCGAACGCTGATGCGGTATGAAAACCTAAATAGATCCCTATTTAAAAACAAAGACGCATATATGCATGTCTATCAGATAGCATCTGAAATGCAACATACGAGAAATGTAAATTTAGTAATCCGATCATAGCCACGCACGTATTTTACTGGCAAGAGAGGTTCGTTCTCTTTATAGATCCACCTGCATATTATATAAAAAGATATTTTATCGATGATATTCCATAACATTTTTGCTCAGTTGGAATGCTTTTATCCTGCATGAAAATCAATTTAGATCAGCGATATGGGTTATTTTCTTTTGTCGGAAGACTGGTAAAAAGTGCTACAATCAGCATTCATTATTAAAGATCTACTACGCCTAATAGTTATTTATGGTACCAGTGTGTTATGTTTAAAACATAACACACGAGTGGCATACAAAGTTTTATCCAACACCATTATTTTGTGTTAGGTTAAGTGTGTATTATTTTTTTTTGCCTAAGGTATTTCAGTGTGGAACCTGCTTTAATGCAATAAAGTGTCAGACTGACTTTTGAAATGCCAGTTTAGCGGGTTGTTGTACCTGTTTTTGGTTGCTTGGGAACTTGTTTATTAAACAAATTTTGGCATTTATTGTCAGATTATATTAGGTTTGTTCTAGCACCGATTTATACCCAAACCAAACCAAAGCCAAGCCATCCGGAGTTTGCGCATAGCAATTTAAGTGTCGCTTATATTGCAATGCGAAAACTCCGGATGGCTTGGCTTTGGTTTGAAATCGCTGCTAGAACAAACCAATTATTCTCAAAAGCATTTATCAATTTGAGAAAATGGATGAAATTGATGAAAATTATGTGCCAGAAAACATTATTACCGAAGTGGAAGAAGCGGCAATGCAAATACTACCAGACAAATCTCGACAATTCTTATGACAAGGAGTACAAAGTTCTTGAGAAATGGATGGATTTAAGAAAGATAAAAGGTATTAACGACAAAGTTTTGCTGGTCTATTTTTTGCATCTACAGAAAAAATTAGCTCCATCGTCTCTATGGACTAAATATTCCATGCTTCGCTCGACACTTCATCTCTACAAGAAAATCGACATGTCAAAATTTGGCAAACTAATTCGTTTTTAAAAAGCAAATCTCAAGGATACAAACCCAAGAAGTCCAAAACATTGGAAAGAAATGAAATAGAACAGTTTTTGAGTGAGGCTCCTGATTGTGAATTTCTACTAATTAAAGTAGCTTTGATTATGGGTATTGCCGAGGTTTGTAGATGCGATGGGCTAACACATTTAAAAATTGAAAATATTCAAGACAAAAGTAATTATATTTTCGTTGTTTTGCCTGATACAAAAACTAAAAAATTAAGAAGTTTTACTATTCTTGAAGAAGGATTTCCAGTAAACCCAGTTGATTTGTGCAAAAAAATACATTTCATTTAGACCAAAAAATACCGGTCACAGCCGCTTTTTTGCCTTTTATAAAAATGGCAAATGTACCATCGTGCCGAAAAAAATCTGGGACAACAAAATCCTCGTTGTTGAATAGCTCCTAGGCTATAAAGAGTATGCAAAATCTATTGAGGATAGGTTATCATTGTTGTCATGGAAGTGAAAACGTTAAACACTAAAACAATAATACTAGTACCTTTTGTAAAAGTACGAGGAAAAATGAAAATACGTATGTTTATTGTTTTAAAATGTAACAAAAATAAAAATAAGATTTTTTATTTGGTATTTGCACCGCTCTTATCGATTAAGGCTTGCAAACAATCGCTTTTTGCTCGGTGGTTAACGCGGGCATTTTAAAAAATATGTTTCTTTTGACATATCCATCAGTCACAATATTAACTGGTAACTTCAAAACAAGCTAATAGTCCGGCAGATTAAACTACATTTTGCTGTCCCAGTTTTTTTTCGGCACGATGGTACAAGTCAGTGTGTGGGTATCAATACTATTGTGTAGTTAGTAGTGCCTCTTATACGCTTTTCATATAGATATACACGGTGGCAATTTGAAAACTTACAGCTCTGAAACATTGCTTTATTTTTAAATCTTAAATGACACTATTTCAATTGTGACACCTCTCTGGAAACTTCATCAAAAACGAGATTTAAATAAATTTAAAAAAATTCTGAGAAAATTTTTTAAAACTGGCTTATGCAAATTATGACAGAAAAATTAGAAAATAAAGGTAAATCATGAAAAAGGATCCGATGCCTAAATTAAAACCTAATGTAGTGCTAAAACTGTTTTTTTTTGCAATACCACAAATAGTTGTTTTATGGCTCTTCTTTAAACTATTTTATCAAGTGCTCAAAATGATTTCCATTTTCTTCTAAACAGAAATATTTTATTTTTCAAATTCCTCCCTAACTATCCGAAAGTTCTCACGTGGAATAACTGCGACAAGCATCAATTATTATCCTTTAACGAAATATCTTCCAGAGACGCCGGCTGGGTTTTATAAGCTAATGATTTAATGTAACCACACAAAAAAAGTCCATAGGGATAAGGTTAGGTGATTTTGGCGGTCACTCAATTGTACAGGGCTATTCATTATATTTTGACACCCACCTGCAGCCGTAATTACAGGTAAACAAAAAAATATTAAATTCAAAAGTTGTCTGGTTTTTTATATATTATCTTTTAGAAATGTCAAAAGAAAAAAATTGCCTGTAAAATGTCAATAAACCGCATAACCTTCATTTTTTTAAATGGAACACCCTGTATATTATTGCATATTCGAATTTTGCGAAAAAGCCTAGACATATTTCATGAATAATGTACTATGCCTATCTCTAACGGTTTTTGAAATATTGACAGTTGAAAATCGACCATTTAGCAAGTTTGACAGCTTGTAAAATCTAAATGGCTAAAGATAGAACAAAACGGTTTGCAGCTTCCTGAATTGGTTTTTTATAAGCTATCGTATGATACTAACTTTAGATTTAACCAGAGATTAAAAAATCCCGGATAAATTAAACCTCTGGTTAAATAAAAAGTTAGTGTCATACGATAGCCTGTGAAAAACCAATCTAGGAAAGTTCAAACCGTTTTGTTTTATCTTTAGCCGTTTAGATTTTACAAGCTGTCAAACTTGGTAAATGGTCGATTTTCAACTGTCAATATTTCAAAAACCGTTAGAGATAGGTATAGGACATTATCATGAAATATGTCTAGACTTTTTCGCCCAAATCCAAATATGCAATAATATACAGGGTATTCCATTTAAAAAAATTAAGGTTAAGCGGTTTTTTGACATTTGACAGGCAATTTTTTTGACATTTCTAGAAGATAATATATTAAAAACCATACAACTTTTGAGTTTAAGTTTTTTTTTGTATTACCTGTAATTACGGCTGTAGGTGTGTGTCAAAATATAATGAATAACCCTGTACAGGGTGGCTCGAATTCGTGTGTATGTATGGGGAACTCGAAAACCGTAAGAGATACAGTGTCGGTCAAATTAAGGCAAAATTGCGCATTTAGGTGCCTAACAATATGCTGTTTAGAAAGTTTTAAAATTCCGAGTAATTCCGGAGATATCCGGAAAAAACCAAAATTTTGAAAAATTGTTTTATTTTTCCCTGGGCTTATTTAAAAACGGATTTCAAATCTAATTGCACTTTTGCATTGCCACTTTTTTCGCTCTATCCAATGATGATATCCAGTTTGAAATCCGACGTTTCGTCTTCAAGGGATCATCATCAACTTTCTTTTTTTAAATACAAACCTTAATTTTTTTTATCGTTTTTCAGATGGTATTGGCGTTATTAATATGAGTAAGTATTTTTATTTTTTTTATTTTTTTTTATTATTTATTTATTATATTTATAATTTAATTTAATATTCTCGTAAGAAATAATTTTACTTTTTTTTATTTTTAATACGGTCCAATTTTCCACTTAATACAAAAAACAAAATAAAATATTTTTATAGAATATAAATATTTCAAAAGTACCTACCTTAAAATGTTTAAAATTACGCCAAGCAAAATAAATAATTTAAAAAATAATAATAAAAATTAAAAAAAAAATAAATAAAAATACATAATCATATTAATAACGCCAATACCATCTGAAAAACGATAAAAAAAAATTAAAGTTCGTATTTAAAAAAAGAAAGTTAATGATGATCTCTTGATGACGACACGTCGGATTTTAAACTGGACACCATCATTGGATAGAGCGGAAAAAGTGGCAATGCAAAAGTGCAATTAAATTTGAAATCCGTTTTTAAATAAGCCCAGGATAAAAATAAAACGATTTTTAAAAATTTCGGTTTTTTCCGGATATCTCCGGAATTACTCGGAATTTTAAAACTTTCTAAACGGCATATTGTTAGGCACCTAAATGCGCAATTTTGCCTTAATTTGACCGACACTGTATCTCTTACGGTTTTCGAGTTCCCCATACATAGACACGAATTCGAGCCACCCTGTACATCCTCTGCCAAACCACTGATTTGAATAATTTTAGTCCAACCACTCTCTCGCTACAGCAGCAGCATAGCGTGGGGATGCACCATCTTGCTGGAAGTGTAGAAGACCTTCGTTCAAATTTAGATCATCTTGTAAGTTTCTTTGATTTCCAAGTTCATGAACAGCCGAAAGATCCATAGTTTGATTAAGCATTTCAGTGTAAACTTGGCCGATAAAATTTACTTCAATAAAAAAGGGTCTATGATATTGTCGCCCAGTATTCCCGCCCAAACGTTTCTTTTTCAGACATATTGAGTGTACCTCTCTGTAAAATGATGTCGAATAACGTCACTTTAGTAGCGACAGTTCTGTTTATTTACATTTAGGAAAAAGAAAGACTTATTACTGAAGCAAATGCTTTTAATAAATGCCGGTGATTTTTTTTATTGTTTTTTTATGGCAATGACACACACACTTAAGGGAGATCCTATGGTACTCGACGAGCGGTGTGTCGCGAAGATGTTGATTGAGACGGTTCTTGAAAAGCTGTAGGTTATAATTTGGGGAAAACAGATGTCCTGGGAGTGAGTGCAGTACGCCAGACAAAGGAGTCCTTGTAAAGCGATGCTCTAGGTGTTTCCAGTTGTACAACTAATGGGTGAGCCTTTGCCGTCTGTCGTGACTGTTCGACAGTTGTTGCGGGGGGCGGGATGAGGTGGGCAAAATTCTGCGAAAATCTGCCGCGAAAATATGTGGAAAACAGGGATAACTCGGCCACATATCTGCGGTGTTCTAGACTATCCAGATCCCGGGTCAACTCCGAGTCGCCGACGAAACGCACAGCTCTCTTCTGAATGAAATCCAGCAGCTTTAAGGTGTGTTTCGGTGCGGCATCCCAGATGTGTGAGCAATATTCTAAGCACTGTCTTATTTGCGCTTTGTAGAGCAAGAGCAGCTGCACCGGCGTATACAGTTTTTTGTTGAGAAATAGCGCACCAAGCCTCTGCGAGGCTGATTTTACGATATTAGCAACATTGTCATGCCAAGACATATTGCTGTTGACCGAGACACCCAGTAGTCTAATTGACGAGGATGAAGGAATGGTCGATCCTGCCATAATGATATCAGGACCTGCCGTATTGTATTGTATGTTAAATGCAAACAAACAAACGTCCTCATTTTCAGAACAAAACAATCTAAGACTTTCTTACAAGAAGACATAGAGTTAGAGAATAGAAGCATGCAAATTGCCAATCTGACAAACTTTCTTGGAATACATCTAGATGAATTTCTAGAGTGGAAGTATCATATAGAAATGGTATCAAAAAAACTAAATAGCATCTGTTAACGAATCAGAGTCGTTGGGAGGTATATGAAGGAGAAATTTTTGAAAATAATTTATTTTTAAAATTTCTGTGATGCAATATGGAATAATCTTTTAGGGTCGAAGTAGCATAGCAAAGAATATAGTCATAATTCAAAAAGGAGTTTTGAGAATAATGAAGGGGATGGGGTTTATTGATAGTTATAGAGGTGTTTTTAAATCATCTGGAATATTAACATCTTATGGTATCTACATCTATGAATGCTTAATGTACTTTTTGAAAAACAGAGAAACTTTTAATATACAGACTTGTCATGGATATAATACTAGAACCTTAAATGTTTGTATGTTATTTCTTTGTTTTCAGAGTGTAATGTATAACATAATCAGAAATAAAGATGTATATTATTATTATTATTATTATTATTATTATTATTATTATTATTATTATTATTATTATTATCATTATTATTATTATTATTATTATTGTCTTTTTTGGTAAACGTTGCTGCTTTTGAATTGGACCAAATTTCTGTTTCCCCAAGTTCCAACCCTCTCCAGATCTTGATTAATTGGTGTAATCTGCTCCTGTCTGCGGTAATATGTCTCAATCGCTGGTAAGGTTTTTCCGATCTAAATTGGGAGACAAGGGTACTGTCATCTGCAAAACTGTAAAGAGGAATATTGGTTTCGGTCAGCAGGTTATTAATATAGATGAGAAACAGAGTTGGTGAAAGTGTTGCGTCTTGAGGCACGCCCGCGTTAATGGAGAATGTGTCTGAGATGTGTCTATCAACTGCAACGTGCAGAGATCGGTTCTTAAGGGACCTGGCAAAACAGCTGCAGAGAGGGACTGACAGTTCGAAGGACCGCAGTTTGTTATGCAATCCGTCATGCCAAACTCTGCCGAATGTCTTCGAAATATCCAACGCAATCGCTCGAGATTCTCCGTAGTTCTCGATTGTCCTACTCCATATACGCGTGACATAGGCCTATATATCTCCTGTCGATCTCTCTTTGCAAAAGCCGTTTTCTGGAGATTACTGGAAGCAAGTCAATTGGGCGATAGTTTGAGGGTGCGCTTTTCTTGCCTTTTTTGGATCAGGTTGCACTTGAGCAGCTTTCCAAGAAGATGGGTAAATACCTTTGCGGTAAGACAGAGAAAAAGTCTGGAAAAAGTAGGTTTTAGTTTGTTGGCACAGTTCTTTAACACGATGGCAGGTATTCCGTCCGGTTCTGATGCCTTTTGCGTATCTAGTTCTTTGAGGATTTTACAAATATCACGGTGATGAAACTTAACTTCTGCCATGGTAGTGTTGATGTTCGATATGGTGGGGAAAGCCTTGTCTTGGGGCATGTTTAAGGTAGAGTGTGATGAAATATTTTGGCGGGCATGTTTGCTTTTTGTTGGCTGTAGTTGCCGTGATATCGCGTTCGTCTGTCAGAGGTGGGAGAGACGTTTTTGTAAAGTTATTAACCCAATGCCTTTGCTACCGACCAGAAACTCCAGGAGCCACTGGGGCATTGCAAAAGTTTGTTCCTAATTCTTTAATTGTGTTTGCCGTAATTATCCCTGCCATGGTTTCACACAACTGAATTCTTCTGTCCACATCACTGAGGCCAAGTTCTCCCAAAAATTTTATTTTGTAAGGGTGAAATTTATGTATACTCTTTATAAGCTGCTAAATGACGCGTTGACACCTTTGCATTTATAGAAACTTTGCCAATAGCCGCATCTGCAGATCTTCACCCCAAACTATAGATTGTTCGTTGTTGTTTTTTTTTATTATCAACTAATTCTGTTTGTTGAAATTTTGAGACCAAATCTCTTATGTCGACGTCACTGACATTTTTGTTAGGATACTTTTCATTAAAAGTAATGGTTGTTCTCAAATAGCACATACCCTGAGCCCCATAAAGAAAAATCATTTTTACTCTTTTCTTTTATATAATACACCATTTCCGAATTAAATTAAATTGGAAGAAAAAATACATAAACATCATGCATGTTCAATTTGAAGTGATGTAAAGAATGCCAATTTTATTGAAAATTTTACAAAAGAGAGCAAAAAACGAGTATTTGCGTTACTGCAAAAAATAGAGAATTTTGGCACTGCAATAGTGTTTTAATTTCGGCTTGGGATCCTTTTTCATCATTGGTATTTATATTCTTATTTTCCCTGCCAAATGGTCCAAAAGCCAGTTTTCAGAAGTTGGGTAGTGCCATTTAAGATAAGTGAACGAGGGTAGTGCTTCACGGATGGGTGAGGGTGGTCCACGAAATACGTCATATTTATTTCTTCGCGATTTTATATAAATGTAATTTTTTGGCTTTTGGGCTATTCACTAGTGTAGAAAATATAGCCATTATAAGTTTTTAAATTGTCACCCTATATATTGATGCTTTTTCTGTTACTTCGAAAACTTTAATATCAAATATTTTTAATCTTGTAGTCGTATTACTATTAGATTTATTGCACTTTTTATACATTTTCTTTATTTTGAGAAATTGACAGTAAAAATGCATGTTGCATGGCGAGGACCTATTCTTAAGTGCAAGCTTTAGGATTATTGGATGAATTTGGATACCCGTTCTATTTTCTTCCTTTAGGCGATTAGAAAATAAGAAAATACAAAAGTAAGTAGATCTTTGATACCAGGGCAATCATTTAAAAGTCTTATATTAAATCAATTTTTAAAATTTTTACTTTCAAGGCGAACAACTCAGCGGCGGATCTAGGGACGCGTGGACCTCAGGGCAAAAGATATT
>MU185141.1:148858-163700 GCA_016904865.1 Pissodes strobi
GGCCCCAGGGCGGCGCACCGAACTGCCCGGTGATATGTCCGCCACTGGAACAACTCCATAACGAAGCGCGATAGCAAAAACTTGTACCTGAAATACTAACATTAAATTGGCTCCCACCATATGCCCTATCATTTTCGATCTGACCTTTCATTACATTAGGACCAAATATATCATTTCAATTCAGTCTCAACACCCAAATTACTGAAGCTCACATTATAATGCCGCTCCCTGTACTAGTCTATCCGCGTTATTTCCCTGGAACGCCTTGCCAATTTCATTCAGCTTTGGGAGTATTAACGTAATTTTTTCCCGCGCGGCCGCGCGCCCGAGTATCCAAATTTTCATCCAGAAACAAACGAGAAGGTAAAATATGCATCCCGAAAGCGCCAACCTGTTGCTCTGACAGAGCCCGAATCGGCCCCTAACCAACTCGTAAAATCGTAATCGGATATTGCGGTGTTTCCATTTACGGAGGCCAATCCTCGGATGGGACAATGCCGAACTGCTCCAGTCTTGGACTGTTAAAAGGAATGAACGAAAAGCAACAAAACATTTTTGATAAACTATTAAAGACAGACTAATCCATACTAACACTAATGCGAAATGTAGGTTTCATATAAATTCCAGCGATAATCAAAAACCAAATACCTATCTCTTTATTTTGATAATCCAAATAGATTTTGGTGGTAAGAAGCAGATTGATGATATTGATTAAATTTTATCCAGTAATTAAAAACTTATACTCGAAATTGATTAATACTGAAGAAGTACTAAAATAATACACAATGAATAAATATTGTTGAAAATAACTCTTATGGTAAATATAGAGCAAAGGCTGTGTGCATGGACGAAACATACTAAATGCAAAGATTTAATCAAAAAAAGGACTTCTTCTTATGAAAGCATAACAGAGCGGTTTCGGCCTAAGCCATAATCAGTGTTACTTATGAGTGGAAAACGAACAACATATCCACATAGAGAACAAATATCAATTATTGACAAAGACCACATTCAAATTTCAGAGGATTATAATTTTTGGAAAATGTTTACATAATTTTATTTAAAAAAGGGTAAAAATGAGGACTGAATCACTTTTTTTCGGGTTAAGAACCTGTGTCTTTTGACCCGAAAAACGTGGTTAAGTCTTCTTTTTTCCTTTTTTAAATTAAAGTATGTAAACAATTTCGAAAAAATGTAATCCTGTGAAATTTGAACATGACCTTTGTCAGTTGATGTTTGTTCTCTTTGTGGATATGTTGTTCGTTTTCCACTGACAAGTAATACTGATGACGGCTTCGGCCGAAAGCGCTCTGTTATGCTTTTATAGGAAGCAGTCCTTTTTTAGGATTACATTTTTGCAGCTTTTCATTGAGTAAATTCTTATGATGTCTGACTTGGCAAAAACGGTGCAAATCTGAAGAAAAAAACAGGAAAAAGATCACAAGTTAAGTAGTGATATTATTTTTTAAGTTTCCTTATACGACATATTTCAAAGCCACTAAATTAGACATTCCTTGCCATCGAGGTAGCATTTTAAAAGCTGCTAATATCATAATGTCATACTTACATTACCATATTCAAACGCTGTTATACCCTCAAAATTTTAAAACATCTCCGCAAATCAATTGAGCTTAATAAAGTAAACATGCATAAAAGCCATAAAAATTATCAAGTGACAGACGCAATTTTTCATATTTAATCAGATGAGTTTTTAAACATTTCTATTAAAACATTAACTAGTCTCTAGATTCAAATAAAACAAACAATATAAATTAGCCGACTGTGTCACTGGGTACATGGGGCATTATTCACAGAAATACACATTTGAATAATGACCAATAAGCTTATAAAGTGCTGATAGATCTGGAAAATGTAAACTAGTCACGCGAACGGCCAACCTATTTAAAATAAGTGGGGCAATGAATGGAAATTTAAAATTTTTATCATTAAATGTTACTTGTTGTCATTTAGCTAATGTGTGAAAATATAGTTTTCATAATACAGGATTAACGAACATTACACTGACCGACATGATTTATTTAACACAATTTCGTCTATTATTTTTACAAAGCTAAACCTTCCTAATAAATGAATCGGTCATTTGAGAAACAACATAAGTCACTGTTTGGCCGAAAACGAGATATTAGCAATTTCGTAATCTATACATGTAAACACCTATTCCAGCGAAAAACCACGTAAGTCAGACTATACGTTATTCGTTAATGTACGGTAAAAGTATTTCACTCATTTGAGAAATAACATAAGTCATTCGACTTATGTTGTTTCTCAAATGAAGTCAAAGCTGGCGCCAAAAGTGGCGTCAATAGGAAACGTGAGCTGGTACTAGACCGAACACGAGACAACTCAGATTTAGGCGAAAAGGGACTCGGGGGGGTTTTCGGGGAATGGGGAAAAACGAAATTTGAAATAAAAAAAAACTGTAGAACCTAGGGGGTAGGCTCCGCGAAAAAAAAATCGATTTTACAGGTGGAAATCGACGAAAGTCGGTGTGGTGGGTCGGACGGGTACCGTTTAAACGGAACCTAGGGGCCCCTATTTAGTGTGAAGTTACGTCGATAGTAGTAGTATTATTAAACAGCATTGTGAGGCATGTTAGAGGGATATTTGGGAGAGTGGAGTTAAGTCGAGCGTAGTAGTATTAATATAAGTGCGTTATGAGACATGTTAGAGGGGTAATTGGGAGTGTGTAGTTACGTCGAGCGTAGTACTATTATTAAAGAGTGTTGTGAGACATGTTAGAGGGGTATTTGGGAGTGTGGAGTTACGTCGAGCGTAGTACTATTATTAAAGAGCGTTGTGAGACATGTTAGAGGGGTATTTGGAAGAATGGTTACGTCGAGCGTAGTAGTTATGTTCCTCTAAATATATCTTGTGTCTAACAAAACGTAGTTTAATTAATTTCTAACCACAACTACAACATAATTAGGCAAAAAAAAATTAAAAGCGTCATTAATTTGAGAAACAACATAAGTCATCGACATTCAAATTTTTTTTCCTGCTTCAAATGACAGTTTATAAGAAAAATTCCTGTTAACACCTATTTGGATCATTACAGCAGATTGAAGGAAAAATCGTTAGTTATGTAGTTAACCAGGGGCATATTCTATAATGTTTTATCTAGTTTCTGAAAATTTTGCACAAGCTGACTTATGTTGTTTCTCAAATGACCGATTCAAATAGTAAAATATCTATAAAAAGTCCCAATACATGTCGCTTTTCAATCAACTATATTTGTAATTAAAATTGGCAGGTAATAAATTTAATGAGAGGTCGTGCTTTTTAAAACAAAGACCGCCCAGTCTTATTCAGCCTTCTTTTGACTGTGGAACTGAATGGATGTGGGGTTTAAAAAGTCTTTTAATTGTATCATTAACTCAGAACGACGAAAATGTCAAGTCAAAAATGCCGCAGTTGACTCCCTTGACAAGTTCTGTTATGGAGGATTTATTGTGAAGTCATAAGACCATTTTCTCGTATATATTACTGTAGCTGTAGCGTTTTTTTGGTGCAGTGGCTAAAAGGGGAGAGAAAAAGTATGCCCTTTGCGTTTTCAATGATTTGGCAAGAACCTATCAATCATCTTAATGATTGAATAATTTCAACCATATTTATACCATCAATGCCACATGGCTTTAGTGTTTGGTAAAATAAATTGGAAACATTCACCTTCACCCTTCACATTATCTAGATGTAAATTTGTCAATTCTTCTCCCCTGCAGGCTACAGCCAATACAACAGTTAAGGCCACTTTCGCAAAGAAAATGTTTTTTAAGATTTGGTTATATGTATTCTCGTGAATACTTGACTATTTTGTTCGACAACCTTCACAATTTCTTTTCAGAAATGTAGTTAAACTCGCAGTAACTTTTTTGAAAATCATCGTACCTATCATGGAAGACGCCCATAAAACTGATGGCTTACAAGCTTTCGATAAGCTACTTAAATATGCTAGTAATACCTTCACATTTGCCAAATTGCAAATCTTCTTTTCTGTACTGCATTTATCGTATTTGGTGAAAGCCATCTATTTTGAAATAGCTTTTAAACTTGTTTTACAACATCAAATGGAAAACTTTTAGAATCACTCATTTTGTAGTGAGAAAATACAAGCATACTATAAAAAACGTATGACAGCTTCAACATGCATCGTAAGGTGAAAGAAGTAAGTGGTCGATATAAAGCATCCATGGTCGGCCGGCTGTTGGATGAAAAGAGCAATATCATCATAGATAAAAACAAACGAATTAACACCTGGAAAAATATATCAGCACTCTCTTCAAGGATGAAAGAGCGGACGCTCCAGTAATCAATGCCGATTCGGATCCAACTATCACCGCTGACGAAGTGCGAAAATCAGCTGAACAAATGAAGGATGATAAAGCCTAAGGACCAGATGCCCTTCATGCCGAATTCCTGAAACTGCTGGACGAGGACGGAATAAAGTGGTTGACATAAATCTTTAACCATATTTACGACTCCGGAGATATTCCTAGGGACTGGTTAAAGTCTACATTCATCCCAATACCCAAAAAAGCCAGTGCAAAACAATGTGAAGACTATAGGCTAATCAGCCTCACGAGCCACCTCCTCAAATTATTTCTAAAAATAATCCATAAACGAATATATAACAAATGCAAGGGGAATATGTCAAATACACAATTTTGGTTCAGAGAAGCACTGGGAATCAGAGAGGCTTTATTTGCAATTCAGGTTCTGTTGTAGGGATGTTGGGTTAGTCTGATAGAATATCAAAAAGCCTACGATAAAGTACAACACAATAAAATGATAGAGGTTTTAAGAACAACCGGCATTGACGAGAAGGACCTACGCCTTATAATAAATCTGTAGTGGCAACAAACAGCAAGTATCAGAGTGGAGGGTGATTACTCACAGGATATAAATATAAGACGCGATGTTAGACAGGGATGTGTTTTATCTCCTACTCTGTTTAACCTGTACTCGGAGCATATATTTAACACAGCACTAGAAAATACGAACGCTGGAGTATTGATTAATGGAGAGAGACTAAACAATATACGTTACGCGGATGATACCGTTGTGTTCGCTGATTCTCTACAGGGTCTCAAGGAATTGATGAATCGTGTCGTTAACGCTAGCTCTGAGTACGGATTATCTCTTAATGTCAAGAAAACCAAGTTCATGGTAATTAGTAAACATACCCAACTGGTAATTAATGCTAAGCAAATTGAAAGAGTTACTAATTACACATATTTAGGTACTACAATTAATGAGCAATTGGATCACTTTATAGAAGTAAAGTGTCGCATAGTAAGCAAGAGCCACTTTTGTTAAAATGGGGAATTTATTTAAGATCAGAGACCTTAATTTACACATCAAACTAAGACTGCTTAAATGTTATGTCTGGTCTGTGCTCCTGTATGGTGCCAAGTCTTGGATGTTGACAGAAGGAAAATTGAAGCATTTGAGATGTGGCTATACAGAAGAATTCTTAGAATTTCCTGGGTTGATGACGTTTCCAACAAGTCAGTGCTGGAAATGCTTCAAAAAGAGCTCGAAATAATAGACATAATTAAAACACGAAAGTCAGAATATTTCGGACACATAATGAGATATCAAAAAAGATATGGTCTGCTTCAGTTGATACTCCAGCAGAAGAGGACCTGGAAGGCGCAGGATCTCCTGGATGAAAAACCTTAGAACTTGGTTTTCCCTGTTAACACGAGGACTGTTTAGAGCAGCAGTCAGTAAGGTTTAAATTGACTTGCTTGTCGCCAACATCCGAAACGGATAGGCACATTCAGAAGAAGATAAAAAACGTTAAAGTGAAGTATTTTTGATTTATTATGCATGGCAGTATTGTGGTTATCAAGAAAACGAACCCAAATCAATTATTCTTCTTTTCCAATAATTCATGATAAATTTTAAATTATAATAAGCATTGAAAAGGACCAAACCTGGGTCAATAATTTTTAAATTAATCGTAGTATTTTTTTTATTTTTATTTAAGGCATTTTTCCAAAACTTATATTTTAAAATTTGGGGGAGAGTGAAAAGTGTCAGATCAGGCTCAAATGATTTCTTAAAAAAAAAGGGAAAACCCAGTAAGACAAATAATTTCATGGTCGAATCTTGACACCGTTGAGGAATATATCGATAAGGTATCCTGCAAGTTCTATGATTCCGCTATACGCGGCTCGCCACTGACGGCAAACATAGCCAATGTGCGATACGACCCACAGAACAAACCTAAGCATGGGCCCGTACACATAGTAACGTCTCTTTTTTATCGAGACTCAAGACCGCCTGAACAATAGAACCGACGAACCACACATAGCGTGTTTAAGACCAGCACAAAAGACAGGACACAGACACACTGACTGGCTGGTCCTGCGTGCTCCGCTGGAAAGCGATCTTGCATGGCGAAGCTCGCTTAATATTCGTTCCTTGATTGAATGGGCAATGCCTAATATGCAATTCCCAGCTGCACATCCTTCACAATAGGACATCTTGATGCCCCCTTGCTAATACACCAAAGAAACGTGAAAGAGGTTTTTTCATATTGTGTTTTCCTCTGTTTCCAACCGTCACACACTACGCATGCAAAACAAGCCTGCATTACATCAACCTCTCGGTAACGCAACATCGAATCAGGCTTAATGGGAAAGTGACTCGGGGAAGCAAACTGCAGTGGTATTGACTGGCACATAGTTAGGTCTTATAAATAGGTTAGTAGCCCTAGGCGTGACAGCGAAGCGCCCCTGCAAATCACGGTTTGTAAGCGTGAAAGGCGGCGCTAGCTGCGTGTAACGCGATTTGTAATTCCTTAGCAGGCCACCCAAAATGTAAGAGTTTATAATAAATGTTGATTGATTGATTGGTAAAACCAGCGAATATTAACTACGACAAGAAGGCGCACTCAATGGCAAGAGAGCGCTACAAAGGAATCGTCTTCGTTGCCTGGTAACAATCGCCGCACACAGGTTGAATTTAAATAAAAGCTGGCCATAAACGATATTTTCGTTTGCGTTATATCTAATCACATTTATGACGAAATTATTTATAGCACTCTAATACTCTATTTGGCTTTGGAAAAACACAATTGATATCTTCTGAATTGTTTGCAGCGCCCTGTCAAACTTACGTTATGTTTTTTTTTATTATTATCACCAAATAAATATTTTGATAAAGTTTGTATTCAACTGGCTGTTTCAAAAATCTGTTAACGTTTTTAATTAGTTATTATTGATAACAATACTCAAGGTATGTAATAACTAATATTGAAAAGATTTTGATTTTGTGTTAATGATTTCACCATATTTCCGAATACTAATATTCTGACAAAAGACATCAAGAAGAAAATGTTGCTCGAATTTGCCCCATCTTTTAATATTCAATTAAATTTTGGCGTTTTGGGTGATTTTAAAATTGGTTAAAGGTTTCGCACAATATTTTCACTGTATATTTAATTCCTATTTTGTAATACAAAACAACTAAAAAATAGCGATATTATCTTATATCGAATATTGACTCAACTATAGAATTTAGGCGTGAAAATTAATCTGACAAAAGGATGAGCTGTCTATGGCCGCCGCGTCAAAGGTCGCCTGATTGTTTTATTTGTATCATGGCCTGCCAATATTCTGCTAGTGGTTCGCGCGGGGAAGGAGACACACCGTTGACATGCCGCCGCGGAGAGTGATCCTTTTTATCATATAGTTTTTCCCAAATACATAATAAAAAGATAAAGACTGATGTACTATACTGCTAACGTGCGAACACTCCGTTGAGGTTATGTGTTGGTGTTATACCTAATTGTGCAACAACTGAATCCAGATTATCAGAAAATGGCGCGTCGAAATGATCCCTTATTGGCTAAATTTGTATCGTGCGCAGTTTTCCCTGCTGCTTTCTTGTTTGAGCATTTACGTTTCTCTGTTTTTTTTTGCTTCATATGTTGTACTGAAAGTATTTTCAAATGTCAATTAAATTACCCTTAACGCAACGCATTATTAAATTGGAATTTTAAAAGCTATATCTGTTGTAAATTTATTGGTACGGGTGGGCAAGAAATTGAATAATCGATTAAACGCTTAATATTTTAGCAAATAACTAAATAATCGATTAATCGAAATAATCGATTATCGATATTTTCTGAAATATTAATCGATAAGTCGATTAATCGGTAATTTCTTAAAAGTGAATCGAATAATCGATTATTGTCGCCCACCCCTAATCCCATAATATTGTAGTAAGTGAAACTGAAGCTGAAATTTCGGTAGAATCATTATTGCTGATGCAAGACTGATGTTATTATAAAAAGAGGTAATAAATACTTTGGCTGAATCAGCAGAAAAAAATTTATAATTTAGCTTTAATTTGTAAATATGGCTTTGATATTACCTTGGGATAGTATATAATCAAGTGTTTTTGAACAACAGTTGCACTGATGCTTCTATATTTTTTACTAGTTTCGTCCCTATTAGATTAATTTTTAAAAATAGCGATAACTCTGAAATACATGTATGGCAAAATTGCAGGTCATCAACGCGTTTCTGTCATCCGCTTAACATTCATTTTGCTCGTGAGACTCCTGAATTAACCGATGCAAAAACAAAATTTGGATCATCGAATTAAAAATTTAAAACCCTTTTTTTTACCACGAATGAGCCCTTAATTTTCAAAATCATTTTTTAGAACGATTTAAGAACATACAAATGATCTTTATACATGATTTTTATCGTCAGTGATAATTGATACTCCCTATATATAAATATAGATGATGAGCAAAAAATTCAACAATTATTTGTCTAAAACACGATATCTTAAACGTGTAATACTTACTAACTTTTATATCTTATTTCTGGTAAACCTTATTATGGCCAGCTTTCCTAGAAATTCGACCAGTGTGCGCCGGGTCCAAAGGTTACATGCCAGTATCATGCTAGTTTTCGCGCGGGGAAGGAGACATATCATTGACGTGCCGCCGCGGAGAGTGAATCTTCTTATCGTAGTTGTTATTCGCTGGTAAAACTCTCCAAATTCTATTCTGTTACGATGTATTTCGTGTTTGAATGGACGTCTCGCTTTTCTTTTTTTACAAATCTTAAATATTTTAAGTAAATGTTTTTGCAAAAAATATGGCGTCTGTTTTGCTCGCGTGTCATTTTGATACTAACTCAAACTAAGGTACTTTCTTCAATTTGGACAAAGTGGCGATCGATCGCCCCTACAGACGACGCGATCATCATATCGTTCGCTCGTGCGATCTAAAATTTAACCAATTAGGACGCAGCGTAACAATTTCAGAATTCTGACATATTTGTTAATGAGGAGTAAAAGAAGATCCTAACGCCGAACCTTATATAACGGTGTACGATGTGGGGATTGACTGATATTACCATTGACAAATTGAGAATTCTGGAAGGGTCACGGGGGGTCTCAATTTTATTGATATGGAATTTTCCTGTTCCAGGAGATTCTAAAATTTATTCTTTTAAAGGGTTCGCCTGCGAAACTCAACAAACAACAAATATGAATACTCGGGGAACGGCTGAGAGGGCTGGGGGAGAAAAATCAGTTAACCAAATTCTTCCAGGTAATTATATCAAGAAAAAAATGGGTTCTATCAATTTTTGTCACGTTTAATGCTATCTTGGTCACACTAACTCTGGTCCCAAATATACCCTTAAATTTAGAAAGTAAATATAAAAGAATTAAAAAGTCTAGACAGACAATAATCGATGGAAAGTTCAAATGTTTTCCGAATTTCACCAGCTGTTAAATAGGTCACTAGCACTTGTTTCATTGTTGTAGCAAAGCTAAGGACATCTGGTGAATTAGAGTCAATGGGCACGATGATTTTTGAAGGGTACCTTCTTATCGAAGTCATCTGGTTAAGAACAAAAGAGTAAATAGTACGGATTGCCGCAGGCAAGATCCGTACTCCCGAAATTTTAATTATTTAATTACGTACAACTGAATATCCCAAGTGTATGATACGATAGTTGGTTGAATTTGAATTGTACGTTGTTGTGTGATGTCTGAATGAATGGGAATATGCAGAGGTACGTACACGCGAATAATAATGTATTGGCATTGAAGCGATAGGTTGTAGAGAGGGTAACGAGTTAAGTCGATGATTAATTGACAAGATCCATGGATGTCCGACAGGAGTTGTTAGGAACTGTGTGTCCGCTCCTGGACCGTTGTCTTTCGGCTTGCTTGGTGTTTAATTATATTGCTTGACTTGTTTCCCATTTTAAAATATTCGTTATTATCGTAACCGTTGTTACGTTAAGTTCTAGACTAATACAATATTATGAGAAGAGAACAATGCAATAATTATCAGGTACAACGTACCACGCCCACAAAAAAAAACATTCGGTAATTAAATATTCGCCAATAATATGTTAGCATTGAGACGTTAAGATATACTTAAACCATAACTAGCGTGTTGTATGTGATAAGTGACAGGTATCACATCTAATTACTCTGGACTAATATATTAATAGGTGAACTGATTCGTGAATTAAAAATGGTACATATTAAGTACTACTGTCCTGGATGTTACTACAAGTTATGAAGGGTGGCATAATTAAGTATATTTAGAGTTTAACAAAATGACTTCTTACCTATGGTCATACTGAACTTTAAGAAAATTTAGATGTTCTTTCTTCATTTATTAAGATTTGTTTTATGTTAACATGTGCTGACTGGTTCCGTTTATTTAATAAATGTATTAAATGTTCTTGGTGTATTAATTGACAAGAAAAAAAGGAAACAATAGTTCCCAACAAAGAAAAGCACAAACGACTTTTGCGGCTCCAAACTCTAAAGAACTTGAGATATACTAAATACACAACGTAATGGATGGGTCGAAATAGGTTTGTAAAAATTGTAAGATCACGTGTCTGACTGCCGACTTTCAGAAGGTAATATACAGACTGGGGGCCGGTAAGTTTCAGCGTATATCATAAATAACTAAAATTTCATGTTATAAAAGAAACCAAGTATACTGAAATTCAGCGTATATAACTCTACTAATAATAATTATTGTTCTACTTACTAATTACATCGCATTATTATAGTACTGTAGGATCAAATTCGGGTTTAGTAATGAATTAATCTCTTTTAGTTATTTAGTGCCTATATATTTATAGACTGTTAAGAAATTTACTGTTATTACCCGCTGTTTCCAGAACAAAAATTCAATAGCAGTTGAATTTTTTTATCCTACTGTTAAACTTTTTTGAAAAGAATCCAATGAAATGCACATAGAGATTCTGTGTCTCAACTTCAAACTTAAAGCTAAATCTGGAAAGAACGTATATACCTACTCATTGATATTTTGACAGTATTAACCCAAATGCTCTTGCGGTCATATGAGGTCATAAGTGAAAATACC
Organism: Pissodes strobi; assembly: GCA_016904865.1. NCBI lineage: Eukaryota > Metazoa > Arthropoda > Insecta > Coleoptera > Curculionidae > Pissodes > Pissodes strobi. Next base: position 160,266 of record MU185141.1, read on the forward strand.
CCGTCAAAATGTTCTCATGTAAAACTATAGTAATATTGATGACGTCTCCTCTGTCGGTTTTATGTTCTCTATAAATAACTTTGTTTCAGTAAAAATACTGAAAATTGGATGATTTCTGCAGAATACGCATTGTATTTACAATAAACTGTCAGATTTTATTACTTTCCTGCTCTAGGAGATCTTTTAAATAGATTCTTTGATGGCGAATATTTAAAAGATCACCTGGAATAAGAAACAAGTAAACCTTACAGCTTGTAGGGCGAACACTCGAAAGTACCAAAAAACACATATAAAAACAAGTAGGTATTCATTTTAAAATCCTTCTAGATCTGGACGAGTTCGCTAGTTCTAACAGCAAGAGATTGAAAAATATTTATTTGCAGTCCGTTGTAATTCGATATGCATTCCGGCTTTGCCACGTGTAATTTTGTACCACTATAAAATAAATATTTCTCAATATATAGGTACATGCACCGAAAACTTAGCCAAATAATATCTAGGATTCAGATACGGGAAATATAGCAGAATAAATTGGTTGTGATGGCACAAATATATATCCATAACGTGTACAGGCAAAATATATGTTTATCGTAGAAATCTTCCAGGTAGGCAATATTTGCCATCCCGCGAAAAAAATCTATAGAGTGTGTACTGCATGTTACCAGTGGCGGGTGACGTGGCGGATGACATCTGGATGAAAATGGAGCAATGCCACCTCAAACAAAACAGCATTTTATGTAGAAATAAAACATTTCTACGACGGATAGCTACACTTAAATTTACGTGACCTAGGGTTAATATTTTCAAATACTAGAAAATATCAAGAGCTACTTAACGCTGCAATATTTTATGTTGATGCATTTTACATTATTGTATATATGGCTGAAGCTTTGGTAAAAACTGTAAAACATAATTTTTATAATATTTCACAAAAACATAAGTCTATATAGTGTTAAACTTATTAGATAGATATAAATAAAGGCGATTTAATATTAATATTACCCGATGTTTACGCCTTTTGGTATTCGCACTTCCTCTGGAAAGAAAAAATCAATTAATTCCAGATGTGTTAAGCTCTGCTGGGACCCTTTCGGTATTATGTGGCCTTTTGGAATAACATTTGAGGGTTTTGGATAAAGCTCCGAATAAATACGGCAGCTTCCAACTTGGAAATCTTTCAACCTTCTTTTCGAGCATATTTTGGGCTTTGGGTACAGACATTTACGCAAAGCTTGCAACCTTGGCGGATTTGTACACGAAGGTGATTGATATCTGGCCTATTATGCATCTATTTGAGGTTTAAATTGATAATAACGAACCCGCTCATGGATGAAAAGTACCAGAATGCTGGCTAGGCTCCGATGCGTGATTGTGGCACTATTATCAAGCATAGGGATTTGAAACCTTCGGCAAAATCCACTACAACCCAATTTTATCCACAATACGGAAACAGAATTCTTGCACTCTACGTTCGTTTTGCTGGCCATGTTAACATCGTCAGGAGGATGCAAAAATTCTGTTTCGGTATTGTGTCTAAAACTATGTTGCAGCCTACCCGTTTATTTCGTTGCAGAGAAAGGCTGATATCCCTCATATAGGTGTTGTATGAACTCAGTTCTTTTGCATCTATATCTGCACTTTTCGCTCTATATTTGGGTATCTTTGACAAAGTATTTCAGGTAGTTTCTTGTTGAAACCCCCTGATATTGAATTGCCAATAAAAACTCCCATCTTTCTGAAGCTACTTTTCATGCCTCGCCATCTCAGCAACTTTTTTTTCCTTGTCTAGTGCTGAGACTCGGGACTGGTATAGAAGCATGAGTCGATCCACCTCCGGCAGATATAAGTCCAAGTCTTGAGCTCTAAGATAAGTGATCTATTTATCCCACAGCTTGGCAATGTCCGTTAGTCCTCTTCCATCGTCCTGTCGAGGAAAGGTTGTTCTTTTTACGGTGCTTGAGGGTGGTGGTTTTGCGCTTTTGTTAGCAAGGTTCTTAGTTTGCGTTGTAACTGTAGAATATTTAACCACCGAGTAAGCACAACTGTTGATTGCTCTAAAGAGGAGGTTTTCAGTTGCGTTTTTAACAATTTTTTTAACCCTTTGCGGCCTAGTGTGCTCGTGGTGAAGCCACTTAAAAATATATTCATTTCAAAGTGCCTGAGGACACCTATTGTTCCGTGTACTGTAGGTCCGCACCGCAACTAACATAATTCGGTGTCGCGTTTAGACGCCATTATAGCTCTTACAGTGTTTGTTTAGACGTGCTAATGATAAGTGGATGTAGGCGATTTGTTTATATTGGAAAATTTGTGTTTTTTCGAGAGATGCTCGGTAAGTTTTTAGTATTGAAAATGCTATTGCGATCACTTTATGGAAACTTAATAAGGATGTCGTGACCTCGACCAGCGCATACCTATAATATTGGATTTCGTGACCTCGACATAATGAAATTCCGACACTGAATCGGCGCGGTTAACGCTCAGTAAATAATAAAATATCTTGCTTGTGATAAGACGTAACGGATACTTTGATGACGTTGACGGTGTGTTGTGGGTTAGTCTAAATGTTCGAATAATATTGTTGAATAAGTGTTATTTTATACTGTGATTTAAATCTAAATTTAGACCGTAAAGACTAAAATGCAATATTTTTATTACTTATTAGAAGCTCGATTAGAAGATAGAAGGTGATTCTCAAAATATGTCGATTTGATGACATAGTATCTGTAAAAAATATGAAATTTGACAGTTTCGCTATTTAGGAACCGATTTGAGTGATATTTTATCAGTGGACTAGGAAAAATTAATGTTAAAAATGTCAAATATGACAGTTTAGCTCTTTATGAACCCAATAAGGGATGATAAAAGGAAAATATTCTATGACGTACTTAGTACCTATCTGTCAAAAATGTCAAATTTTACATTTTCGTTATTTATTAACCGATTTAAATAAACTTTCAAAAAGATACAGGGTGATTCTCAAAATATGTCGATTTTAATATTTTTAACAGACAGAGTATCTGTCAAAAATGTCCAATTTGACAGTTTCGATATTTATGAACTGATTTAAATGAAATATCATAATTAGATTAGGATAAATTAAAGAAATATAAGTTTTGACATATGTAGTACCTGTCAAAAATGTTATTTGACTGTTTCGTTATTTATGAACCAATTTGAATGACATTATTTAATTGGACTAGGAAAAATTTAAAAAAATAATTTTATGAAATTATTTAATTGTAATGAGGAAAAATTAAAAGACATTTTTTTTGTCATAGTATCTGTTAAAAATGTAAAATTTGACAGTTTCGCTATTTATGAAACGAATTAGATTAGGGTAAATAAAAGGAAAATATTTTTTGACGTAGTACCAATCTGTCAAAATTGTCAAATTTGACAATTTCGTTATTTATTAACCGATTTGAATAAACT
>MU185142.1:0-32891 GCA_016904865.1 Pissodes strobi
ATACTCTTTGATGTATGATTTGAAATATTATATTTTGATAATTGTTGCGAAATACAGGGATTAATTCAAAAATGCAAAACTACAATTTAAATATATAAAGATAATTCTTGGACTTGGGCGTAAAAGGTAGTAGAAAAAATTATGTACATTCATCTGGAGTATAGTGTCTTCCTCTCTCTTATTCCTAAAAAAGGAAAAGAGGCGCTTTCCTCCCTTGGTAGGTAAAAGACTGTTAAAGTAATATTGATAATGTCAATTACCTCGATAACCTGAATTAGTCAATTTGAAGAAGTTGTTTAAAGCTCAATTCGGACCAAATTAATTACGAAAGCAATCTCTAAATACAATGGATAAGGCCATGATACTTGAAGAAATTGCTTGCCAAAGCTGGATAGAAAACAGAAAAGAAAGAAATCGCTTAATATTCAAATGAGCTTAATATTAAAATATGGAAAATAATGGTTTGAGTTATTCTGGAAAGAATAGCAGCTGCCGTTATAATGCAACAAATAAATTTTACGAGCGAATTAAAATAAATGTTATAAATATTATAAGTATACAAACATAATAGAATATAAAATCATATTAAGTAAAAGCGACAGTTTTCCAAAACGTCCACATTTTGACACTAAATGTGGGGTTCACGAAACTCCTCCCAAATTTGTAAAAAGAGAAGTGTCATAAAATACGGCTCATTAATCCGTATTAATAAACTCGTATATGCGAGTTTAGTGCTTTATTATTTATTTAAATAAAGAAGCTCGATACATGAAGCCTTCAATTTAGACTTGTATATCTGAACATGTTATTAGATTATTATGAAAGTTATATTTTGCTGCCTTTCAATTAAATCATGTTTATGGGTTAATTTGGGTGAGTTTTTGTTGTTTATGTACCCAGAGCGTGCGAAGCGAGCGTAGGGCAATGCGTGGTGGTTTATATTTTGAAATTATATTTTGTTTCATTTCATTTAAATACTATGTAAGTATTATTGTAGGTACGTGGATTATATACAGCCTGTGTATATAATTTTATGATGTGCTGAGTTTCATGAACTTTTCGGTCCATGTGCGGAGTTGAATAATTTTTTTCATCCTCTTAACTGCCTCCGTGCTGAGTTTCTGCTGCCTCTAAATGTCAGAGTATTAAATTTGTTTTCCGGCTTGGATTTTGCCGTGAGTGTCATGATTTCGATTTGGTGGTCTTGAATAGCTGTAGGTTGTAATTAGGGAGAAAAAGCTGCCCTGGGAGTGAGTTTCACAGTGATGCAGCGCACCAGACAAAGGAGTCCTTTTAAAGCGATGTTTTAGGTGTTTCCAGTTGTACGACGAACGAGTGCGCTCTTGCCGTCTGTCGAGACTGTCTGACAGACGTTGCTGGGAGCGGGATGAGGCGTGTCAAATCCTGGGAACATCTGCCGTGAATATATCTGTAAAACAGGGAGATTTCGGCCACATGCCTGTGGTGGTCCAGACTATCCAGATCCCGGGACAACTCCGCGTCGCCGAGGAGACGCACAGCTCTCTTCTGAATGGAATCCAGCAGATTTAGGGTGTGCTTAGGTGCGGCACCCCAGATGTGTGAGCAACATTCTAAGCACGGTCTTATTTGCTTTTTGTAGGGCAAGAGAAACTGCTGCGGTGTATACAGTTTTTTGTTGCAAAATAGCGCACCAAGCTACTACGAAGCTGATTTTGCGATGTTAGCAACGTGGTCATGCCAGGACATATTGCTGTTGACAGAGACACCCAGTAATCTGACCGACGAGGATGAAGGAATGGTCGATCTAGCCATAATGATGCCAGGGCCCGCCGTATTGGCTTTCTTGGTAAAAGTGGCTGCTGCTTGCTGCGTTGAACTGGACCAAATTTCTGTCGCTCCAAGTTCGAACTTTCTCCAGATCTTGATTAATTGTTGTAATCTGATCCTGTCTGCGGTGATAACTCTCATACTCTGGTACTTCCATCTGCTAAACTGTAAACAGGCTTACTGGTTTCGGTCAGCAGGTCATAAATATAGATGAGGAACAGAGTTGGTGAAAGTATTGCGCACTGGGGCACTCCCGCATTAATGGTGAATGTGTCCATCAACTGCAACATCCATCAACTGCAACGTGCAGAGATCGGTTCTTAGGGAAACTGGTAAGCCAGCTGCAGATAGGCGCTGGCAGTCCGAAGGACGGCAGTTTTTTGAGCAGTCTGTCATGCAAAACTCTGTCGAATGCCTTCGAAATATCCAACTCAATCGCTCGACAGTCTCCGTACTTCTCAATGGCCCTACTCCATATATGAGTGACATAGGTCAATATATCTCCTGTCGATCTCTACCTGCGAAAACCGTATTGGTTATCGCTAATAGTTCTGTTGATCTCGAGGTACTTGAGCAGTTGCTGATTGACTATACGTTCCGTGCCTTGGGAGATTATTGGAAGCAAGGCAATTGGGCAATAGTTTGAGGGCCTTTTTTGGAAAAGTTTGTACTCGAACGACTTTCCAAGAAGCTGGGTAGATCCCTTTTCGGTAACACAATGGAAAATTCTGGAGAAAATGGGTGTTAGTGCGTTAGCGCAGTTCTTTAACACAATGGCAGGTATTCCGTCCGATCCTGACGATGACGCCTTTTGCGTGTCTAGTTCTTTGAGGATATGAGGATGTGTATGCTTTTATCAAACGAATCTAACGTAATTAAGTGCTCTGTAAGGGCGAATAAATCTGGTAGACAAGACCGCCTCCTGACCCTTGTTACTATAGCCAACCAGAGGAAAATTTTCCTTTTTTGAAACAATCTTTACCTAAATACTGTTGCAATTTTGAGTGGGTTCCATGAAATAACGTTACTAATATCGCTAAAGTTGTTCTTAGATTTGTTGGTCCCTCGTGTATTAATACTGAATTTGTTCTTATCAAAACCATGCCTAATCAAAAACGGGCATTATTGGTGCATAAAAACCTACATTATATGGTGATATTGAACGTACTGAAAAGGAAAAACTTGCAACATCTAGAGCGCCTTTCTAGTTCGTTTGAACCTTCGAAGCCTGACACTTTCCAAGGCAACGTGGTCTATGCTAATGCAGTTCTCATTAAAAATATAATTTTTTGATAGGGAACAGTTTTGACAAGAACATGATCACTATTGAAATGCGTCAAGAACTAAGATCATTAAGTATCCATTTAGTACTGAGGGAATAAATTATGCGCAGCACAAGTTCGGATATGTTTTAAAGGCAGGAAAGGCTCTTTGCACACGTGTTTATCAGTTAACAATAAATAGAAATGCATTTTTTTAAGAGTTTTTAAAGAAAGTTGAATGAATTACAACGTTACAAATTTGATGAAAAAATACGTTTCATAGTATTTGTAGTATATTGCTGACACGGAAACGGTTGAAAAATTTGATATTGTATGTTGTATGTGTCAAAAGCAACATGTTAAATAATAATTTTATTTAATTCGGGATATCGAGAATTGCGATCAAATGCCTAATCAAGGCGAATAAACTAAAACTTGCAACGGTTTCTCATGTTGCATAAAATGGGCTACAGTTACTAAATACAAATGAGATATTTTTTCCCCAGAGCAGAAATGTATTACTTTGTGCATGCAAACGAGAACGCAAAGTTCAACTTTTATAATGTTTATGGCGTCTACTCACAAGTATGTGAGGAATTCCGTCAATCTGATGGTTATAGTAAAAGTGCTTTAGGTTAGTGGTTAGTGAATAGAACTGAGCCGTCGCGTCGTCACGCGTGGCAGCTGACGCTCGGCTATCGCTCATTCGGGTAAAGTTGGTGTCAACTTAATTTTTCTCGAAAACGGATGCGAGTGGGAATTTTAGTTTTTTTAACTTGTTGCTTCTCAGGAAAAATTAAAAAGCATCGATTTCTATGTAAAAAAAATGTTTTTCTTCTCGAAAATAATTTTTTTTTTAAAAACTCTCCAATATTATGGGCGATATTGGTCCATAATAGATGATTAGACTTCTTATACTTAGCCATTTTGACTTCCAATTCCATATTAGTCCATGATGTTCCATGAATATGTATATATTTTATACAGATCGTATCTTAAAGGTCATAGTTTATAAATTCAAATGGGTAGAATGTATTTATGGTCGTTAGCACAACTAGCCTACGAGATGCCCTTTTGAAGTATATACGATTCAAATTTATAGTTTAGCTTTAAAACATGCTTATTTTATTAGGTCAAGGCCCTAAGATCCCAACTGCAAGTAACATTTTCGTATTTTGCAATGCCAAGTTTTTGCTCTCTACGTCGTGCTCAACCTAAAGTTACATACATATCTGCAAATAAGGTATACGAATGCATTTTTAGATTTGTTATAATATCGCGTTTGAATGTCGTAAATTACGTTAAATATTTGTTTTAATCGCATCTCGCGTCTGTCTAGAAATAAATGGTTTTAAATTTGCAGCTATGTTATAGTTAATTAGAATTAGGCAATCAGGATTAACAAGCAATAAGCAATAAATTGCACTCATTGATAATAATGTTCATGTATCTAAATAGTTGACGTAAAAAATGTACTTCTGAAATTGTCATTAATATCTCTTATTGGACTTCCGAAATAACTGGCCCAAAAGGCTTCTATTATCCATGTTATCCTGAATTAATATTTAAATGTAACTTAAATTGGTTTGAGAACCGTAATATAATTACACTGATGATATTGTTACGTTCTATAGGGATCTAATGAGCATAGATAAACTTTGGCATAGATCAGTTTGCCTAGTTGTCTTTGCACAATTTTTGAAATCTGTTTTTGTTCTGAATAGGTAATAAAATTATTGTTGACCTTTTGACCAGCTGACAATATCAGGTGCCTCCTACGCGATTCCAAGCCTGTTAAGTCAATTAACGTAAGTCGTGCCATATAAAATAATGTATACCTAATCTATATTACAACTTTCACTTGGTCAGTATGTAGATTTTAAAGTTCATTGCTTTAGCATAGAATGAGCAAGGATTTTTACATTGGAGCCTCATCAGTATCAAGTCCCTGATAAGGCCCATCGCTGGTAATCATATTTTTTTCTTGTAAACGAAATCACTATGTAATGTGATTTTTGTACTGTAATATTAAAAATTAATTATTGTTCTTTAAAAAATATCCGAATCTAATCTCGATGTGGTACTATGGAGTTATGTGATAACTTCTGAGAATATGAGAGGATTTTTCTGAGTGGTCCTTGCGATGCTGGGTTGGTGATAAAATACTCAAATATAGCAACTTTTTAAGAACTGTTTACTAATATTTTGATAATATAACCCAAATCAATAATAGGTTTTTTTATTGGCTCTTTGCAGGAGATATTTTGGAATTCAAAAAGAACACCTTTTTTAAGAACAATCCAATTCAGTAAATAAACAACAAAGCACAATCATATTACCAGTTCTTGACTGTCTACAATTCCAACGAAACGTATTCCACATAGAGCCGAAAAAATATGTGTAAGCCCTCAAGATAAAATAAAATGTACTAGTTTAGTTGAGAATTTATATTACGACACTTTTTACCCCAAATTATAAATGTAAATTCTCGAAATAAAGCAAAATTTACTGGGTTAGCTAAAAATTTATTTTCATTAAAATATTTTCAAATTTAAACTCTAAATATAAACCCTGAAAGCAGAGCAAAATTTGTTGGATTAAAGTAAGCTAAAGATTTATTTAAACATATTTTCAATCCCAAGCTATGAATATAAACTTTCAAGATACAAAATTAGATAGCTTTAGTTGAAATTTTACATTACGATATTTTAACCCTAAATTTGTAAACATAAATTCACCAAATTTTTGGAGAATTTATGTTAATTGCTAGATTACCTGAAGATTTATATTAAGTCACTTTTTACCCTAAATTATAAATGTAAAATTCTTGAGAAAAAATAAAATTTAGTAGTTAGCTGATTTATTAAATTTTTTTTAAAATGAGCTGTAAATGTAAATTCTCAAGGTAAAATAAAATTTGCTAGATGTGAACTAAAAATTTACATTTAGAAGCAGTAAATGAAAGTTTTTGAGAAAGAGTAAAATTAATTTGGCTACTTTAAAATTTACATTAAGATATTTTCAAATTTATATTGTAAATGTATATCCTCAGGAAAGTCTAAGCTAAAATTACATTACATTAAGATAACTTTGATTCTAAATTGTCAATGTTAAATCTTGAAAAGGTAAAATTTACTTGTCTAGCTTCAATTTATATTGAAATATCTTTAGTCCTAAATTATAAATGTAAATTCTAGAAGAAAAGTCAACTTTACTCTGCTAGGTAAAATGTTCATTAAACTATTTTCAAAGTTAAACTGTAAGTGTAGATCCTCAAGATATAAAAAATTCTACATTTAAGCTAAAAATTTACATTGAGATGCCTTTAGTCTTATGCAAATGTAAATTCTTAAGAATTACCAAATTATTATTAATTTAAGTTAGCTAAAGATTTACATTAAAATACTTTAAATCCTAATCTATGAACATTAACTTTCAAGGTAAAAAAATTAAAGAGCTTGGGTTGTAAGTAAGGTTTACGGGGTTAGCTAAAAATTTACATTAAGATATTGTCAAAATTAAACTCCAAATGTATATCTTCAGGGTAAAATAAAATTTACTAGGTGTTACGACTGTGCCGGCAACGTCGCCTGATAAAACGTAGGAACAATCAACGAGCTAAGAAACCGATGAGTCGACCCTTCTTACCTTTTTTGCGATCAACATACTTAGAATATGAAATATTATATTATTATGTAAGCTGTGGTATTGGGATATACGGAATAAATCGAGAGAATAAAGTTAGTTTTGTCGGAGAGCTGTCGCTTTATTTCTCATCTGAATAATATTAAACTAATATTTCAGAAGTTGGGATAGAAAGCACGCGTAATTATTAGTAGTTGTAACTGTTGTGTTACGATCGTTTTTGTTGGACTATTTGGACATTTCTTTTTAAATTATTATTATGTGCATTTAATAAACATTTTGTTATTGATTTCGATTACATAATTGCCATAAAACAATATGAGTGGCCCAAGTGATTGGAGTAGTGATAGAGAGGCAGGACGTTATGTGATTGTTCCGAGTAAAAAACGCAAGTTAGAAAAAACTTAAAGTGGGTAGCTTTGGTTCGCATCTCAGAAGAAAATTGGAGCAAGACAGCAATGAAGGTGAACTAAGTTTTTCACAGCCAATAAGATGTATTCTGTGCAAAAAGGTTGGACATAAAGCTAGACAGTGTGTGTTGAAAGAGACATATGCATTTCTGGGCTCCGCAAGACAACAATCCGGAATTCAGTGTTCAATCTGCGGAAAGGGAGGCCATTTACAACAGGACTGCTGGGCAATGACAAAAGGCAAGTGTTCGAAATGCGGAAAAATGGGACAGAGAGCAGGAATGTTGGACAACACCCAGAACATCCACACGCTGCACAATTTGTGGGAAAATTGGACATGCTACCGACAAATGCTGGTCAAAGGAGAAGGGCAAAGTCAAGGATGTTAAACTATTGCAAGGGCAAGTACCAAATATGTTTTATAATGTAGTTGCAAGTATTAATGGTCAAAATTTTAAGGGATACATAAAAACAGGTAGCCAAGCAAATGTCGCTCACATTTCAGTTGCGAAAAAACCAAATTTAGATTTAAATTCTAGTGATTTAGACATTAGAGGCTCTGGCAATTCCCTTATTATGCCTAAGGGATGTAAAGAAGTACATATTGTTATTCAAAGTATATCTATACCAACATTACTTTTATTTGTAGACATTGAGATGAATGATTATGACATAAGTATTAATAATTATGACATAATTATTGGCGAAGCTGTCATAAATAGTAACGAAGTAGTACTTACAATTTTAGGAAACTCAGTAGAGATAAAGCCAAATAAGAAGGACACCTGTTTTCAAAATAATGTAGAGAAAGTACCCCTTAGAATTTATGCACACACATACCTAGTTTAAGCTCCAAGCGAATTTTAATTTAGTTAGAAAAAAAAGATAAAAGGAATAACTTAATAGGTACTATTGTGGTAACGAAGGTCACAACTACCATGGTAACTAAGGTCATAGTAGCTAAAAAAAAAGGATAATAAAGAAAAAGGGAGAGAAAAATATAAATATTAGTGTGTGGTAACAATGGTCACACAGAAGAACAAATAAAGTCCTACAATATTGTCCAAAATGTGGTAACTATGGTCACATAATATGCAATAAAGTTTAAAAACATATTTATTGTATGTGGTAACTATGGTCACATAATATGTAATAAAGTTTAAAAACATTTATTTTATGTGGTAACGAAGGTCACACTGGACATAATTATTGTATGTGGTAACTATGGTCACATGTAATAAATTTTATGAATATATAAATAAGTACCGAAAAAAATAAATAAATAATAAAAAATATATATATAACAATAATAATTTGTTACGTTACTGTATCTCAACAAATTTGCAGGGTCAGAAGCCACTGCAAGAGCGATGGTTACTACACCACTGACGGGGCCGCCAGCTGGTCAGGAAGGCCGAATGTTGCGACTGTGCCGGCAACGTCGCCTGATAAAACGTAGGAACAATCAACGAGCTAAGAAACCGATGAGTCGACCCTTCTTACCTTTTTTGCGATCAAAATACTTAGAATATGAAATATTATATTATTATGTAAGCTGTGGTATTGGGATATACGGAATAAATCGAGAGAATAAAGTTAGTTTTGTCGGAGAGCTGTCGCTTTATTTCTGATCTGAATAATATTAAACTAATATAGGTTTAAACTAAGAATTTACTTTGTGTTAGCTTTATCCTAAATTATAAATGTAAATTCTGGAGAAAAAGTAAAATTTACTGAGCTAGCTAAAAACTTACATTTATGTATTTTAAAGAGTAAACTGTAAATGTAAATTCTCATGGTAAAATAAAGTTTGCTAGATGTAACCTAACAATTTACATTGAGAAACCTTTAATATTAAGCTGTAAATGTAAATTTTTGAGAAAAAGTAAAATTAATTGGCCTGGTTTAAAATTTACAATAAGATATTTTCAAATTTATACTCTAAATATAAATCCTCAAGATAAAATAACATATACTAGGTTAAAGCTAAAGTTTTACATTGAGATATCTTTAATTCAAAATTCTAAATGTAAATTCTTGAAAATTTACTTGTCTAGCTAAAAACTTATGTTAAAATATTTTTAATCCTAAATTATAAATGTAAATTTTAGAGAAAAAGTTAAATTTATTCTGCTAGGTAAAATTCTCCTTGTTTTCAAAATTAAACTGTAATGTGAATGCTTAATATATAATAAAATTTACTAAACCTAAGCTTAGAAAATGCATGGATGTGCCTTTAATATTAAATTGCAAATGTAGTTTCTGGAGAAAAAGTAAAATTTACTGGGTTAGCTATAAATTTATATTAAGATATTTAAAAATTATATTGTGCATGAAAATCGTCAAAATAAAATAAAATGTGCTAGAGATATTTTAATCATGAACTGTAAATATAATTTCTCTAAAAAAGGCAAAGTTTACTTGGTTAGCTAAAGATTTTCATTAAAATATTTTCATAATTAAATTGCAAATGCAAACTCTCAAGCAAGAGTAAAATATTATGACTAAGTAAGCTAAAAACTAATATTAAAATACTTTCAATCCTAATCCATGAACGAAAACTTTCAAAATAAAAAAATTAAATAGCTTGGGTTGTAAGTTCCTCGAAGTAAAATTTACATTAAGATATTGCCAAAATTAAATTCCAAATATAAATCCTCAAAATAAAGTGAAATTTACTAGGTTTAAACTAAGGATTTACATTGAGAGAGCTTTATCCTAAATTGTAAATGTAAACTCTGAAGAAAAAGCAAAATTTCCTGAGCTAGCTAAAAGTTTGCATTAATATATTTTAAAACTTGAACTGTAAATGTAAATTCTCAAAGTAAAATAAAATTTGCAAGATGTAAGCTAAAAATTTACCTTGAGATATCTTTAATATTAAGCTGTAAATGTAAATTTTTGAGAAAAAGTAAAATTAATAGGGCTAGATTAAAATTTACATTAAGATACTTTCAAAATTATACTGTAAATGTAAATCCTCAAGATAAAATAGCATATATTAGGTTTAAGCTAAAGTTTTACATTCATATACCTTTAATTCTAAAATGTAAATGTAATTTAAAAAAAAAGTTTACTTGGCTAGCTAAATTTTTGCATTGAAATATTTTTAAGATTAATAAAATTTACTAAATTTAAGCAAAAAAATTACAGTAATCTTAAATTGCAAATGTAATTCCAGAAGAAAAAGTAAATTTACTGGGTTAGCTAAAAATGTATATTAAGATAGTTTCAATATTAAATTTTACTTGTTAATCGTCAAGATAGAATTAAATTTACTAAGTTTAAACTAAAAATTTATACTGAGAGAACTTTAATTCTGAATTGTAATTATAATTTCTCGAGAATAGATTAAATTTACTTGGTTAGGTAAAAATTGTCATTAAAATATTTTCAAAATTAAACTTTAAATGTAAACTCTCAAGAAAGAGTAAAATACTATGAATTTAAGCAAACTAAAGATTTATATTAAAATACTTTTAATCCTAAGCTAAGAATATAAACGTTTAAGGAAAAAAAACTGGACAGTTTGGATTGCAAAATCTTGAAAGTAAAATTTACTGGATAAGCTAAAAATTTACATTAAGATATTTTCAAAATGATTCTCTAAATGTAAATCCTAAAGATAAAATATTTCATTTGGTTTAAACTAAGAATTTACCTTGAAATAGCTTTACCCTAAACCCTAAATGTAAATTCTGGAAAAGAAGTTAAATTTACTGAGCTAGATAAAAATTTACATTAAGATATTTAAAAAATTAAAGAGTAAATGTAAATTCTCAAAATAAAATAAAATTTACTAGATGTTACTTAAAAATTTACATTGAGACACCTTTAATCCTAAGCTGTTACATATTTGAGAAAAAGCAAAACTAATTGGGCTAGTTTAAAATTTATAGTAAGATATTTTCAAATTTAAACTGTAAATATAAATCTTTAAGATAAAATAGCATATACTAGGTTTAAGATAAAGTTTTACATTGAGATACCTTTTATTCTAAATTGTAAATGTAAATTTTTGAAAATTTACTTGTCTAGCTAAAAAATTGCAATAAAATAATTTAATCCTATATTATAAATGTAAGTTTTAGAGAAAATGTTAAATTTACTCTGCTAGGTGAAATTCTCATTAAGCTATTTTCAAAATTAAACTGTAAATGTAAATCCTCAAGATATTATAAAATATACTAAATTTGAGCTGAAAAATGCATTGAGATGCGTTTAATCTTAAATTGCAAATGTAATTTCTGCAGAAAAAGTAAAATTTACTGGGCTAGAGAAAAATTTATATTGAGATAGTTTTAAAATTTTATTGTGCTTATAAATCCTCAAAATAAAATAAAATTTACTAGGTTTAAACTAAAAATTTACACTAAGATACCTCGAATTTTGCATTGTAAATATAATTTCTTGAGAAAAGGTAAAATTTACTAGGTTAGCTAAAGATTTTCATAAAAACATTTTCAAAATTAAACTGTAAACGTAAACTCTCAAGCAAGAGTAAAATATTATGAATTTAAGTTAGCTAAAGATTTATATTAAAATACTTTAAATACTAATCTATGAACAAAAACTTTCAAGGTAAAAAAATTAAATACCTTGGGTTGTACATTTTTTAAAGTAAAATTTACTGGGTTAACTAAAAATGTACATTAAGATATTGTCAAAATTAAACTCGAAATCTAAATCCTCGAGACAAAATAAAATTTACTAGGTTTAAACTAAGAATTCACATTAAGATAGCTTTACCCTAAACTGTAAATGAAAATTCTGGAGAAAAAGTAAAATTTACTGAGCTAGCTAAAAATTTACATTAAGATATTTTAAAAATTAAGCTATAAATGTAAATTTTAAAAATAATATAGAATTTACTAGATTTAAATTCAAAATTTACATTAAGATATTTTCAAATTTAATCTGTAAGTGTAAATCCCACAGACAAAATAAAATTTATTAGATTAAAATCAAATAGGTTCTGAAATCCCCAAATGGGCACTGTAAAAGAAACATTTTTTTTCATTTTGCAGAAATATACACTTTATTCATTATTATTAGTTCGGTAAGTTATAAATTATCACTCCATAGCTGTAATCCTATTACTTTACTAGTGCTGTAAAATAAATAATGGGGCCATGAACAATATTGTATTGTATTTACAGACTAACCATACTTTGACAGGAACGTCAAATATGACAAAATCTAAAAAACAATTTGATTGTAAAAATCAAAATTCAATTTTTTTACATTTGTTCAAAAATATTTACGGTTTTAAAGATAATATAGTATGTTTTTAGGCTAGTTTGGGTTAGTGCATCTCAAAATGTACCTGCCACTTATTTTTGTGCGGATCAAATGTAAACACTCAAACTAGGAACACTCCAGTGGTAATTTAAATATTGTTTTTGGTACAAAAGTAGTTGAGCTTCATTCTCAAGCTTTACACATAGGAAAATTATTACTATACATTATCGGAAACGTTTCCTTGAGAAAAATACCGAACATTCCCACTTCTAGCGGTTCCCAAAGCTCATGCAAAAAAAATCCTATGCTAAAACGCAACTTAATCTAAGTCTTTCTCCTAAATAGGTGTTGCTGACTACAAAAAATATTATTTTATAATTAAAAAATCAACTAGAAACTGGAGGGCCCGAAAGGCATAGACAAATAAATTCTTGGAGAAAATTAGAATTAATAAACAAGTTAATTCTTTTTGATTTCCTAGATGCATATTTTAAATATTAATTCATTAATTTTAAAGCATTCATAGTTATGATTTCATTGCATAAAATTCCTTTTTTCTGTAGAGTGGTGATGAATTTATCTCTGATTTGGACGAAGGAAGTATATAATAAATTCAAGAGACTTCAGTAATAATCGTCAAATATTATTCATAACAATACACCTTTATTTACAACAAATAAAACTTATTCGAATCAATAAAGTGTTTAATATTATGGATAACGAGCTACGGAATTAGTTTCGATAATAATGTATGTTAATTTATGTTAAAATGTGTACAACTGAATAATTGGCTGGATCAAAATAGATTCACACTATTTATAGATTTTATCTGATTATGTTATGTCTTCTAAATTACGTGTGAACTAGAACATAATTTTATTGCTTTATTAATCAACTTTATTCGTTGAATATACATATTATAGATTGTTGTCATATTTGTTTCGAACTCGATGTTTTGATGGATGAATTAGAAACGAAAACTTAGTACTGAACAAGGAGTTTCATTTAAAAATCAAAATTTCATTGCCAGGTGTAAAGTCGTGTTCAATTTGATGTCCAAAATTTTAATTTTTTCATCTTTTTGTTGAAGGTTGGCAATTATTGGACAAGTGTTTTTTGAAGAAAATACTAAAAGTATTTTGTTTAATTCATCGGAGGCGGAGAGAACTTATATTTCGGATTTTTGAATGGAATGATATTGTCAATATTTTCCAAGTTTCCAAAATTCTACGTCAAACGGCACAATAGTAAGAAACGAGCTGAAAACTAAACACTAATAATTGATTTTTTTTAAGAGTCAGGTACAGGGTGACACGATTATTATGTCATATCTCCTTACTTGAATAACTGCAGGTTTTAAATAAATTAGTTCTTAATTTATCTATTTTCTAACAAATTGTATTATTGGCTGGCATTTCCTTATTTTAATGTAGAAGTATATAAGTTTGACGGTGTTACCAAATTTGACATTTTATTTCCGCAGTTCCATCACGCTATCAATTTACTACAAAAAAGCAATGATATCTTTTGCCATTTTTGGGATAAGCACATAAAAATGGTGAATGCAATAATTATTACTTATAAATAAAGGAAGCATTTTCAGGTCAAAAAATAAATTTTGTAATGAATTATATCAAGTTCGTCGAACTTTTATACGTGCTGATTCAAGGTTACGTGAAACTGGTAATTAATTATATTCTTTGGAAATCAATTAAATTTTATTTTTCTGGCGTTGTTTGGGATGTTTTGAGTCAAAAGAATGGATATTGGAATTAGTGAATGAAAATCTTACAACTATTTATAACTCTACAGTCCACGCCATACTTCAGGAACAACAACTACATCCAAACGTTAAGAAAACGATCTTGATGCTGTTGAACAGTAGTGCAAGAATAAAAAGATCTGTTCCTCAGGAAGTGGTATTTTTATTCTTGCGTCATTCTTCATGGTTCACGTTCGCAGGAAAAATGTTGTACTTTGGAAAAGCATCATTTTTCTCTATTGTTAGGTAAACAGCTATTTTAACGGATACTTATTTTGTTATCCCTGGTGGAGTTGGGTTTATGTTCATTGGGTTGTGATTAAAGATATTTTTTTTGCCGATTGAAAAATCGCATTAATTAATTATTAATTTAAGCAATATTCATTAAAAATTAAATATTGCCAGTGTATAAATAGTTTAATTTCACTTCAGTAAGGTGTTGATAATTTATACAGAAAGCCGAGAAAACGCCCGCAGTTAAAGAATTTCCTTGAAAAATCTAACACTTATTAACTACTTTCCATTAATTAAAGCTGAGGGATATTATGCACTGATTTGCATAAACGACGTTTATTAGTTTATTCCCGAAATTATAACAATGTTATTCTAAAGTTTTGGTTCCAACGTTTTTCTAGATTCATGGCTGGTAGCTATCTTTAATTATTGATCGTATACAAATAATAATTTAAAATGTCTGTCTGTAAACCTCAGGAAGACGGAGATGGTACTCTTCACCAGAAAAAGGGTGACGGAGCCACTACGGCCTCCGACCCTCCTAAACACGCAACTAAATTTTGCGTCTGAGATAAAATATCTTGGAGTCACTTTCGATGCTAAAGTAACCTGGAATCTTCATTTAGAACGAAGACTAAAGAAGGCACACATTTCTTTTGAGCAGTGCCGCATGACCGTGGGAAAAACCTGGGGGATGAAACCCAGGATCATAATACCCATGATTGCCTATGGAGCCGTAGTTTGGTGGCCCAAGAGTCAACAGAAAACGGCAATGCTTAAAATCAGTCAGGTAGAGAGAACTGTCTGCCTAACCATAAAGGGAGCTATGAGAACAGCCCCAACCTAAGCCTTGGAGGTATTGTTGTGCTTGCGGACCCTAGATATCTATCTAAAGGAGGTGGCTCTCACTACATTGCTGAGGCTCAGAGTCGTTGGTGTGCAACCCAGCTTAGAATGTGGCGAGACTAGACGCCACCTGTGGAAAGGGGCAGTCGAAAGACTGCCACTACTGCAGGCCAGCGCAGACAGCATACCTCCCAAGTTTGTTTTCGACAAACTATATGATATACAAATAAAACTAAATGAGCCTGTAACCGAAGGTGTGGTTAACATTTTCGAGGATGGCTCAAAAACCAAGGAAGGAGCAGGCTGTGGAATTTACTCCCGAAACTTGAGAATTAAACTCAAATAGTCTATGGAGGGACACGCAAGCAGAGTTCAGGCTGAACTTGTTGCTATATCCATAGCCACAAAAGATATTGTTCGCAGGAATACTGAGGATAATACTATTAAAATCTACACGGACAGTAGACAAGCACTAATAGCCCTGAAAATATATAAACTTACAGCCAGGTCAGTACTGTACAATTCACTGGAGGATGCCGCCCCCAAAAGCAGAATTTCTGTGTGCTGGGTTAAAGCACATGCACAGTGCGAAGGTAGCAAATTAGCAGATAAGTTGGCTAAATAATCAGCCGGTTTAAATACTAGAGGAGCCGGCCCTTCAATTTGACCTACCGCGACGTTGATACATATGATAAAAAAAGATCACCCATGAAGACTTTAGGGCAAGATGGCACGAAACAACTAACTGTCGACTGACCAGTGAGCTATCAAGCTACCCTAATGAGTCTGCAGTAAAGGCAAACCTGGGTATGTCAATGACCTACTACTCATGACGGGGATTATGAATGGATACTACCAGCTAAGGAAACATCTCTACACAATGAGACTATGTACTATGTGAGACACCTCTAAGCAGAGGCTGTAAACAGGAGGACGAATCAGTAGAGCATCTGCTCTGCGATTGCGACGCCGCTGTTTCGGAACTAAGGGAATCCATTTTGGGAGAACGATGGCCAACCATCGCTTTCCTCAGAACAGCCTCCTCGGGCAATATCGCCACGTTTTTTACAACATTAGGCTGGGCGATGACCAAGACGGATTGGTTGACCTAGGGAGGACGCACAGAGCCTAAGTACAGTGGCCTTTTAAGGCCACCCTCCCAACGTTTCCAATTTCCAGATTCTAGAAATAATAAGATTTTTTTTTAATTTTCATAAATATAAAAATAATTTACTTGATGCTAATTTCTCTCTTTTTTGAAACAAAGTATGCAGGAGGTTCTGTTTTTATACAAAATTTGAGAAATCACTTTCATATGTTTAAAGACAATGAATATAGTGGTTACAAAATCTGATTTTCATATATATGCTAACCCAAACTTCAAAATTCTATCTACAAGAATTGCCTAATTGCTTGTAACATAAATGTCCAAATATTATATTGGATTGGAAACACATTTAGTTTTGGCTAGGACGACACTAGATATAAAAATAACTGGAAAAAAAATGGATTAAAATTAAATGAATAAATATTAAATTACAGCGCTTCAAAAAAGCCCTAAGGCACTAAGGCACATTAAATGAATTTACAGGAGATGGTTCCTATCAACCTAAACTATTTTAAACTATAACTTCGAAAAATGCTGATATTAATTAGATATATTCCAGATAGATTTCACTAATGGAAAACACTGTAAGAAATCTGGTTTGTTAAAAAAACCATCGCATGTGTATATATTTTATATTTTCAATTAAGTCCTCTTCTGATGGCAATAATTTTTTGAAAAATTAAATGTTATTTTAAATTATAACTTTTATAAATACTAATATAAATTAGACATAAATTTCATCATTTCCATATTTTCAAAAATCCAATGTTTTAAGCGAAAAATTTCTATCTAGATACAATGTGAGAGAAAGCACTGTCAACATTTTAGAGCAAACACATAATAAAAAAAGAACTAAGAAACCTGGTTTGTCAATTAAAACTATCGCATTTGTATATATTTTATATTTTCAGTTTAGTCCTCTTTGATGATTGCGGCAATAACCCGAAAAATCAGATGCAATTAAAGAAATTTAAAAAAATTAAAAACTATTTTAAAATATAATTTCGAAAAATACTGCTATTAATTAGATATATTTCAGATACGAGTTTTTGTTCATTTTCCTGTTTTCAAAAACTAATATGGAAATACGGTTTTTCTAATTTTCTTTGCGGCAATAACCCGAAAAATCAGATGAGATTTAAGAAATTTTTTGAAAAATTAAAAACTATTTTAAATTTTAATTTCGAAAAATACTAATATAAATTAGATATATTTCAGATACGAATTTTTTTAATATTCATATTTCCAAAAAACATTATTTAAATACGGTTTTTCTAATTTTTAAACAGAATAATTTCATCCAGATTTAAGGTTTGACACCCTGAAAATTTTAAAGCAAACACATAATGAAAAAAAAAGAATAATCTTACTAATGAAAAACACTGTCATAAACCTGGTTTGTCAAGAAAAACTGTAGCATGTGTATATATTTTATGTTTAGTCCTCTTTTGTCTAATATTAATTAGATAAACATATTTCAGATACGATTTTTTTTTGTTTTCATATTTTCAGAAAACATTATGAAATACGGTTTTTCCAATTTTTTAAGCGAAATATTTCTATCTAGATTCAAGGTGAGAGAAAGCACCCTCAACATTTTAGAGCAAACACATACAAACATAGAACTAAGAAACCTGGTTTGTCAATTAAAACTATGGCATGGGTGTATATTTTATATTTTCAGTTTAGTCCTCTTTGATGATTGCGGCAATAACCCGAAAAACCAGATGCAATAAAGAAATTTAAAAAAATTAAAAACTATTTTAAAATATAATTTCGAAAAAGACTGCTAAGATATATTTCAGAAACGAATTTTTTTCCTTTTCCTGTTTTCAAGAACTATTATGGAAATACGGTTTTTAATTATCTAGTATAGTCCTCTTTGATGATTGCGGCAAAAACTCAAAAAACCAGATGCGAATAAAAAAAATTTTTGAAAAATTAAAACTACATATTTTAAATTATAATTTTGAAAAATACCAATATTAATTAGATATATTTCAAATACGAATTTCTTTCATTATCATGTTTTCAAAAACATTGCGTAAATTCGATTTTAATTTTTTTAACGCAGTAGTTTTATCCGAATTCAAGACTTGAGAAACCACCTTGGAAATTTTAAAGCAAACACAAAATAAAAAAGGACTTTCCTTCGTTAGTGAATAATCCTAATAATGAAAAAAAACTGTAAGAAACCTGGTTTGTCAAGAAAAACTATCGCAGGTGTATATATTTTATATTTTCAGTTTAGTCCTCTTTGATGATTGCGGCAATAACCTGAAAAATCAGATGAGATTAAAGAAATTTTTTGAAAAATTAAAAAGTATTTTAAATTTAAATTTCGAAATATTAGATATATTTAGATACGAATTTTTTTCATTTTCATATTTCCAAAAAAATTATTTAAATACGATTTTTCTAATTTTTAAACGGAATAGTTTCATCTATCTAGATTCAAGGTTTGAGACCCTGAAAATTTGTTGGTGAATAATCTCATTAATAAAAATCACTGTAAGAAACCTGGTTAGTCAATAAAAACTATCGTATGTGTGTGTATTTTATATTTTTTGGTGATGGCGGTAATAAGGCGAAAAACCAGTCGCGATTAAAGAAATTTCTCGAAAAATTAAACACATGAACTACTCTCCGTTAATGAAAGTTCTAGAACATTTCTTATTGCTATAACATAGTTTATTAGTATAGGATAGGTATTATGAAGAAAAAGTGTGTTTAAAATTTCACTCTCTATATTAATAACAAGTTTCTTGGTGCATGTTTTCGATAGAAGCTTTTTCCAAAGCCATGTATCAAACGTATTCCAAAGTCCCAATGCTGGTAATTATGCTTAATAAGACACCCTGTGCAGTTGATAATAAAATATATGTTTATATTTTACAACAGTCATTACATTAATCATTTAAAAAGGGTTACTTAATTGAAAGGACCTCGATTAATATCTATTTTTTTTTACTACGAGATTGAAACTACAAGAATTACCTAATTGCTCGCTTGCACTCTGAAGGTCCAATTATATACTGCAATCAGAAATTGGGAAACAGACCGAAATTTTGGCCAAGACGTTAGTAGATATAAGAGCAATCCAGGAAAATGCAATTTATGAACAACATTTATAGACAAATATTGAAATTATAATGTATTTAAGAAATATAGTAAATCAATTTAGAATATGCTAGATATACTCGTATATGCAGCAAGCTTGGAAATTTTTTAATTGTTATAATCGCAACAAAATCTCAGAGAGAGGTGGCAGGCAAAGAGCTATTTTAGGGATATAGCTTTTGCCTAGGCAAATAGCTTTATACCACTTATGAATTGTTTAAGCTATATTAGTCTAGGTAAATAGGTTTGTTGAGATATTGTCTAGGCAAAAGCTATAAACCTAAAATACCTATTTGCCTCCGTCCTGGGAAGTCTTTTCCATATGGGAAACTTTTTTATTGTTAACTTTACGAAAAAAAAATTACTATTCGTAAAAAGCTCTGCTTTATGAGAAAATGGTACTAAAAGGATAAAACTTGAGATATCTTGTACAGGGCCGCAAAAAAGTATAAAAATTCAGATTTTACCCAGTAGAGAAAGAAGTACCCTTAATTTTATTTCAGAGCAAAAAATAAAGGATAACTGAGCTTAACGAGATCCCTGAAAAAGCGTTTGTCAATAATTCTAGGTTTAAAGAGAACTTATTTTAAATGAGATTAGCACAAAAATGAAATACATGCACTAGGTCTGCAAAAATAACAACGGTTTTATTTAAATAAACTATCAACTTAACTTGGTAGCTACTTAAATCAACAATGCTTCTATATGCCCGCCGCCGTTCCATTCCATTGACTCTATAGGCCGTGTTTTGAAATCCGATATTGCCGCCCTGAAATATTCCTGTTAACCGTTTCTAACTCGTTCACATCCTGAAAAAGCCGCTATAGGTAGATCATTTACTTTAATAGCCCCGAGAGGAAATAACACTTCCTAATCTATCGTTGTAGGCATATCCTATGCCAAATCTGGGTTACTGTTGCAGCACTATGGCAAGGGTATCGCTGGTAATATTTTAATGAAAATAAGACCCCACTCTTTGATTATCACCACAACAAACATTGCCTTTAAAATAATATTGGTTCCAATATTGGATTAAAAAATTAGCATTTTCATCGCTCCACCAGCAACATTCTGTGAGGACACTACTCCATTTGAAGCAAACGTGGCTTCATCCAAGAAAAATATCTTTCTTGGAAATATTGGGTAATCTTCTACTACTTCTTCCTACAGAAACAAAATAAAAAACGCGTTTTAAAATCTCTAGAATTAAATATGAATAAATCTGGCTGTGTAAGGATGAAATTTATTTAATTTAAGAGTTGTACCTGCAGAGGATTTTAACACAGGGAATTGTGTCTGATATTTCTCAAAATTTAATTTTGGGATTTTCGATGACCACTTGCAAAATTTCCATCTGGTTTTCTTCATTTAAGGCCGTGTGTTGATGTTTTTTTCTTTCAAATATTTCCAATGGATCCAGTGGCTTTAAATTTTCACGTGATATTTCAGACCATGGAATGGGAAATTGATTTTTCTGTATATCTAACGGGCCTCTCTGTGTGTCTTCGATAATTAGCACTGTTTCAATTTTTTCTTCTTCCGATAACTTAACAACCTTTATTAATCTTTTTTTAATCGTTGAATATTCAAGGCTTCAAAATTTAAAACTGGCAACAATATCAGCTATTTATGTTTCTGTAGCAACAATATTTCTTCAAACCAAGATTCATTAATAGACACTTTTCCAAAGATCTCGTTAAGTTTAGTTATCGTTTACTAAATGTTGTGTAATCAGGGTACTCTCGATATTCGGATTTCTTTGTAAAATTCCATATCTGAGCAGAAATCATAATTCTAAAGAATATTTCCATACTACATTTTGCTCTTTTGGGTCAATTTTGAATTTTTAGACTCTTTTGCCGCCCTGTATAAGCCTGTACAAGATATCTCAAGTTTTACCCTTTTAATAGCATTTTCTTATAAAGCAGAACTTTTTTCGTAAAATTACCAATAAAATTTTCGCACATGGAAAGAACTTCCCAGAACACGTTGTATAAGATGCAATTTTGGAAAGTGATTCTGGAAATCAAGCACCAAGTGTGTCTTCTCTCATAATCGAAAAAACGCTAAATTTTATAGTAAACTTGCACTACGTAAAAGGCTATTGATTTTCCGGTATTAGGTCAGTTTTATGGAAAATATCACTAGTCTCAAACAGTGATAGGAACCTTTTGAAGTAAAATATAAACTATCGCTCATGCACTGTATTATATTAAGTGTTGATATAATACAGTACATGAGCGATAGTTTATATTTTACTTCAAAAGGTTCCTGTCACCGTATAAACAAAAGACTATGTTAGGTCCGTCCTATTTGTCCCTTAAGGAGACGAAACGTTGGAGAGTAATATATTTGATTATCCTGTCCCTAATCCTGCTAAATGCATCAAAGCTCTTAAAGAATTAATACTGGAGAATACAAATATTTTGATTAAATCCTGACCAATAATGTAATAATATGCTTTAATAACTGTGTGAATCAATCATAAAATTTGTCTAAGATCTTCCATGTTTCCAGGTTTACATTCGTATGCATTATTTATCCCCAAAGTAATGTAATGTACAGGGTCTTTGATTATATTTGCGTGGCTCCCTGGACCCTTTACTTTTGAAGGTAGAAAAAAGTGTTTTACACAAAAATTGTAGGATTTTCCATATAATCTTTTGAAATTATCAGGAAAAAAATATATCGCATCAAAAAGTGGAAAATATAGATAATTTAAACTTTTTTAAATAGAACACCCTGTATAATATGCGCTAAAACGAAAGATCTCGTTTTTCTGATTTCAAATATATGTATATGTTGACGATATTTGGTTGAGCCATTTTTGAGATATTTCCGCTTAATTTATAAAATAAATTGCAACAAAAGAACAATGTTACTGTTTCCATGGCTTTCTTAATACCACTATGAAACTTTTTTGCAATTTATTTATAATTTAAGCTGAAATATCTCAAAAATGGCTCACCCAAATATCGTCAGCATATACATATATTTGAAATCAGCAAAAAGATCTTTCGTTTTAGCGCCTAATGTTCCATTTAAAAAAGGTGAAGTTGCCTATATTTTTCCATTTTTTGATGCGATATTTATTTTCCTGAAGATTTCAAAAGGAGAAAAACTACAATTTTTGAGTAAAACTTTTTTTTTCTATCTTCAAAAGTAAAGGCTCCAGGAGCCACGTAAATATAATCAAAGATGCTGACTTTACGTTTATCTTGATGATGGCAGCAAAAGGTCGAGAAACCAGTTATGAGTAAATATAAGAAATAAAAGAATTATTGATATGACATTTTTTGAAATTGAAAGCTGTAGCCTATTAGCTACTGATGTTAATAAGTAATGTAGTCATTAGTTCACCATAGAAATTAAAAATAAATAACTGCACTGCACTCTTGCGGATATTTTAGATTCCCTAAAAATTGGACAAGTTTTCGACTAAGTTTTCTTATCCATAGTTGTGGATTGAACGGATTTTCTCCATCCTTATAGTTAACAGGAAAATATACATTTCTTTTCCACTACCGCTGGTAAGAAAATGTTAAAAGCCTAACGTAGCATGTATAACTTGAAAAAAAACTATTTAGATAAATTCCAGACTTGAAAAGCTTTTTAATTGTCATAGTATCTCACCAAACTTTATTTTTTGAAGGCTTTTTTTCTGATGGTCAATTTCATCCAGAATATATGAAACATTCTCTGGACTCTAAAGTAAACTCATAATAAGTAGCTCAAGTTGAAAACAGTGGAGTTAATTTTGAGGAGATTAATTTGTTTAAAATACACAAAAAGCCTCTCAGAACTTCATGTTATGCGCTCGTCAAATTTTTAAGATAATCTGCATAAAATTTCGTTTAGCAAAAAGGAGATATGGAAAAATACTAATTATTTTGCTCATTATTTTTTTATACTTTTAGAAAAGTTTATTGAAATTTTTAATTCATTACACTGATCCTTTTAATACACCAAAGGCTCTCTCAAAAAAATTACATTTTAAAACTTCGCGTCAATTTATTTTATCAAATATTCATATTTCACAGCTTATTTTCGTACAGACTAAATATTTTGCAGTTCAGAAAAATATTTGGGTAATGATAAACTTAGCAACTTTCAGACTTAGCAAAAATTCTACTTGAAACACTATCAACCACATATCGTTATATGGCAACTAACCAACGACTAAATACCAATAATCCGACAATTTTCAACAATCAGGTATACCGCGGCACCGGAAAATTAAAAATAGAGTAGGCGAACATCGCTTCAGGCGTACACTAGCGAATGTATGGAATGGTCGAATATGCAACCATGTGCAACCCATTTTTTTCGAACCCTCCACCGTAATTGTTATACATTTTACCATTCGGGCTAAACTATGGCCCCCCGACTGCCCAGATTTAGTATATAAGCGGTCGGGAGACCTCTCCAAAGCATCACTTCTTGCAGTTTGGTCGGTTAATCAATACATTCATACAAATCCGCCATGAACGTTTTGGTGAGTTGAAGATTTCATTCGTGATTTTTAGTGATTTTTGGCTTTTTGTGATTTATCGATAGTGCTTCTTACAGAGTGGTTGAAAATTATTATTCAGGGTGAAGTCAGGACTTGTTGGATTCAGTTCCTGATTTAAGAAAATTTTAGGTTACATTTTTTCATGGCTAAATAAACAGGAACTTGGTCCAATCAGTTCGGGATGACAATATTTTTTTCCTTTCAAACTTTACAGTTTTTTATCAGTTGATTTAATTCAACATTTAGCACCGCTTAAAACAATTAAATTTATTTTTTCATTCCTTGATAAAACGAACTTAAGATTATTTGTTAATTTTCTCATTGCATCACTCGTTAATTTTAAATTTTATTCTTGAAGTAAAATTATTTAATCAAATTTTTTTTTAAGGATGCTCTTAAATATTTTAAGATCACATTTAATTTAGGCGCAATATTGTCTTTCAAAATATAAAAACACATCAACATATGCACTATTACAGAAGAGAAAAAATCTACGAATATTACAAACACTTAACTCAATATTTTTATTTTTAATTTCCATTAAAATCATTGGTATATCAGTTGCTGCATGGTTTTATTAGTTAATAAATTTTCCATATATTATATGCCATTTTTGGACAATTTTAACGTCATAAACTTATCAGGATTCAATTTAACCAATGCCTTAAAAACCTATTTCCAATATTTTTATTATTGTATCTGTATAGCCAAAATATTTCCGTTTTTCCAACTAGCTAGAGGTTTTTGCATTACATTCCATGTAAAATATATTTCTAATTAGAATAAATCTGATCGAAGTTATCAATAAATTATTCAGACTCTCGAGAAATCATCTTAAAGCCGCTATAATTTTCAACAATTTTCTACATATTTATTCCTAAATTATGCGTCGACACCTTTATATTAATATGCATTTGACTCGTATGAAAATTATTCAAATTCGATTCAGAATACTAATGCATGCATTTAATATTTCATTAACTTTTTGTCCAATGTCTATGTCACATATAAGGAATTAAATGGTAATGAAAGAAAGTTCACTTAATTTCAGATATATTCGTAAAATTGTTTATGAGGACTAGTTTCTGTGTAAAGAAAGCAGTACTTGTAGGTGCCATATATTGAGCTTCAAATAACTTTTGGGAATACTTTAAGATACCATTTCTTCCCTCAAGTACTTTAAATTTAGCGGCTTCGAGCAACACATCACTACTTGAAGTCAAATTGCTGCTTCGAGAAAAATCGAATTTTAGCAATAAAACTGTAGTTTAATGTAAAAGTAATCAAATTTGTTTCAATTAGATAGCTAAATCCTCCAGTTATTCTGCAATGTCCGACCATAGTTTCTTTATAACAATTCATTTATTATTGCCCCTTAATGGCAACATACCAAAATATAAGTCATCCATAAAGCTACTTACCTTTGGCTATTTGGATGAATGCAGTGAAAATGTTGTTTCCCTAACAGGGATTTTGGAATGCTTAACAGCAGCAAAGTCACTAAGTGTATTTTTTATTTTCAGGCCGTAACAATCTTAGCTACCGTAGCTACCCTCAGCTCCGCTTATCCCGGAGGTCACGGTGCCATTGCTTACGGTGGATATGGCGGATATGGTAAGTTAAACAAATTATCAGAAAAATCTAAAAACCTCTTTAAATTGTGACTAATTCAGCACTTATTTAGATGATGTAGTTGGTGGAATCTAAAAACGGTTTATGAGAAATATAATGGCAAAAATAGCAGAAGGCGTCCTCTATATTCATGCCCGAAGAAGTCTAAATTATTCACATAAAATTAATTCTTGCGTTAGCAAATTACAAGTCATTAAATCATATATCATAACCGTGTTGAAATTTCCTTTGATTGCCTATATTATTAAGACAAGACAATGGAAATTTGCAATTTCAAGAATATTGCAATTTCCTCTAGTTTGCCTCGATACCATCATAAAATGGCCATCAGCCTCGCAATATTGTTTGATTTAACGATATTAATTAGAAAGTCTCTTGAATCTCGCAGGAATACCGATATATTTTCGCCCTTAAAATCTCACATTTAAAAGAGAAAAGTACGTTTTTGAATTATATAAGATTGCTATTCAAGAACTTTATATGCAAATAATATAAAAAGAGAAACTAGCTAAGACACTCAATTGAAGCAGAAAATGCACTCCTATACAATTATGAAAGTAAATTTAAAATTAAAATACGCAACACCACTTAACTGCTGCATTTCCATCACTATTATTATTGTTCAATTTCTTATGCAAACATACAATTTTATATTTTGCCAAATGTGAGTACTCGCGTGCGTTTTATATATGAAGTGTCGCAATCCTTTTTCGTTTCTGTTCTAGTTACTCTTTTAATAGCAGCGTGTTTCTCACCGATTTTGTCAAAACACGTTTAATTAAACGAATGAGAAGTTACGATAATATCCGCAGTTTGTTCTTGCTTAATAGCTGCCGATTTCGCAAATACTCATTATTTCACGTACAGGAATTGTTATCATTAAAAATGCATCAGGTTAGATCTTTCACGGGCTTTTGGCAACGTATAATCTAGTAACTTAGATTTAAGAACTGATTAAGCATGATAGCTCTTTGTTTACGTTATAGCAGATATTTTTTCCCCTCAAATAACCAGCAATTAAAAGAGTAGCATTTATTTTTTCGACAAACGATCTGATCAAAGTTACATTAAAAATACTTAAATCTATTGCTTACTGGGTTCCTCTGAGTTAAGTAATGAAGACCGACTTTTCATTTTCTATTTCTTTCATTCAATATAATTTTTTCATGATATATTTGCTTGTCACTATCGATGAAATCCTGTCTTCAGTTTTAATGACGACGTTTTCACATCGGTAACTCGGAGTCTATATATAGACAAAAAAAATAAATACCGGTATCACATTCATTGACTGTTGCTGGAAGATATCGTGATCGCATATCTCGATAAATTAAAACTAGTAGAAAGTTGACGTGTGCAGGCGGATTGTTGAACAGATGAGGCATTTCAAATGGATGTAATGTAGTGGCTAGGTCAGATGACTCTAAAGCGATTAACTATTGTTATGTGTATAGAATTTTCTTAGAAAATACGTAATTGAATTCATGTCCCCGTTCAATTTGTATTTAATCCTAAAATTATTAGTAGTATCTTTAAAGCAAACTTCTTTTCGCTTTTAATCATCTAGGTCTAAATATTACATTTATGTTTTTTTAAGAATAATTATTTTCACCATTTTCTGTATTCCTTTGGCTTATTGCTATTATTTCAGTTCTCCAGCCATATTTGTAATATCAACACAGCCATTTCGAAACTTTTTAGTCATTCTTTCTCCAAACATTCCTGGGCTTATTAGGATTGCTTTCCTATATATATTTTTTAAAATATGCCAAACCAATTAAGACATTTCTCAGATCTTCAAATTATCTCCATTTCTTTCTTCTCTGCTTTATGCATATTTCTTCTGATCTTGACTCAATCTATATTATTCTAATTTAAACATTGTGAATGTGTCTATAAATGTGAAAAAACGATCAATTATTATTTTCTCTATTCTAGAAGGCGGATGTGACGGCCATGGAGGTGGTGCCGGTGGCGGAGCCGGTTGTGGTGGTGGACTTGGAGGATTCGGAGGTGGTGCCGGAGGCGGCGGTGGTGGATTCGGAGGTGGTTTCGCCGTTGGTGGTGCAGGAGGTGGCTACTATGGAAGCGAAGCTGCTGGTCCTACCTTCGTACAAGTAAGTGCCCTCTCATGCCAAACAAATATATAGCTCATCCAGCACTTTTCGTATTTAATAGTTCAATATTTGCATACGTTTTGATCTACATCCAGCTAAATATTTTAAATATTAATATGTCTCAAATTGAGCTTGAAAGAATAATTTTCTCTAAAATAATCTTAATTTTGTAATCCAATTTACAAACTACACATTTAAAATACACTTTGAAACTATTTCTTAATATCATATCAATCATATCATTGATAATACATATTCTAAATAACTTCTAATAACTTCATGGAATCTTAACGAAAAATCTTTATCAAATGGCACCAAAATTATTATTTTTACTCGTATTAGGGTCCTGCTGCTGGAGGCAAGACCCTCTTAGGACCCGTTGAAGGACCAAACAATATTCAAGGAGCATCCAACGGACCAACCAACCTTGCTGGACCCCAACAAGGACCCGCCAGTATTGTAGGACCTAGCCAAGGTAAAAACTGAGAAAATGAGACATGTTTTTGGTCAAAAAGTTTATATTTTTAACTAGAAGAAGCAGTTTTCATACACTTAAACCTGATACTATTGCCTAAGCAATCTTCTGGTCTTTTCCGAAACCTATATGAGAATAATGATATCAAGTTTTATACAGCTTTATTTACACTTTAATATTTATTTCCGATTCAATATTATGTGAAAAAATTTCTCAAAATGCTTTATTTGTCTATAAAATAGTAAAAATCAATGCTTGACGAAGGCATTTA
Source organism: Pissodes strobi (assembly GCA_016904865.1). NCBI lineage: Eukaryota > Metazoa > Arthropoda > Insecta > Coleoptera > Curculionidae > Pissodes > Pissodes strobi. The sequence continues at coordinate 28,446 of MU185142.1, forward strand.
AAACCATGATTCAAATAAATTTCTCCTTGCGACAATATCTGTTTTTCACCGATTTATCGGCAGATTTTAAACTAGTTTTAATCTTATTTAGTTCTTTTTCCTTTCGGAGCTTTTATAATTGACCATTAACCGTTATATATGGGCCCAAAGAATCCGGTAACTTTCAATTCTCAACGCTTATAGACATTTTCTATGTACATTATTTGATTTGTTGATTTTTTTGCTTGGTCTTAAAAAAGGTTTTATTTGATTATCATGCATTATCTTCTTACATCATGTTCGAAGCAAAGCGTACCTTGCCTTTGTTCAAAAATTTATTTTATTATGTTGCACTCTTTATGTAATCAGCCAATAATTCTGCAATAAGGCTGTCTGCCCTAGGTTTTGCATGGTTTAACTTAATTATTTAAGAAATTTAATTAAAGCTAAAAGATTATTTATATAAAGATTACTTAATCAACATTTTAAAAATATAGCGATACCTTTTATTATTATATCTTTGTCAAACCGGTAACTACCATAAAACCATTAAATATTTACAATATTTAAATTTTTATTATTTTTAATGTACTAAAGAGATACTCGCACAATATTATCTTATATCTCACATTACCTGTTTTTGAACTTTTAATACAAATTATGAGAATGCAACCATGCATACATCCAATTATCAAGATTGATATTATTTAACTGCTTCTGATACTATACTATTAGAATATTGTTGATATTAATGAATTATGCAATACTTTAAAAACCATTTTAAGCAAAACCTTCTTCTCCACTCTAAATATACGTATTTGTTTTAGGAACCGCTAGCGTAATTGGACCCACCAACGGAGGAGCTCATATTGTAGGAGCCGCCCAAGCACCCATCACCTACTCCGAAGGAGTTGCTGTATCTACCGGAGGATTAGGAGGTGGTGCCGGAGGTGCTGGAGGTAAGAGACTGAATTATCATTGTCTCAAGTTTTCAAATCAGCTTTCTAAAATTCTTTGTTGTATTAAATTCAGTCACTGCTTTCTATCAGCATTTCTCTGCTACATGTTGAATGAAATACAATTTATAAGTTTGCCTGCAAATTAAATATTACAAACGCATGCCATTAAATGCTGCAGAAATTGAATAGAAATCAGAATTCTGAAACACTTTTCCTAAATTAAATATTTCATCCCTTAATTACTTTTCGCCTATCGACACCCTTTCGATATTTATACACATATTTTGCTTACTTAATCGTAAACTATAGAGAAGTATATCTCTACCCATTTTCCTTAAATATTTCAGTTTACATCTAATCATAGTCAATTTCTCACTACCACATAATTTCATTCCCAACTGATCTGAATCTTAACGTTCTCACAACATTTTAAATCAATAATAATAATTGCTTTCTCCAATTAACGTGCAAATTTGCTACATCCATAATGCCTTAACCGATTAACAACGTCTTGTCTAAACAATGGGCGACGGTTGGTTGCATGCTATATCGACTGCGAATGTGTATGTGTACTAACCCTCCTAATTTATTTCAGGATTCGGAGGACACGGAGGTGCTGGTGGTGGATACGGAGGCGGATACGGAGGACACGGATTCGGAGGTGGATACGGAGGTAAAAAATACTAGGTTCGTTCATTTCATCATCTTTTTATTATTCGGTGTGGGAACAGACACCACGAAAACGATACTCTTTTCACAACAATAAGTCTTATCTTGTCAAAGCATCATTTAATTTATTCCAATCACTCAAAAAATATTTCTATTGTCGCTTGCCAATAGTTGACATAACACTTACTTATGTATTTCTATCTATAATTACATACATTCTTCCAAATTTAAAAGTTTGAATCTTACACTATCAACACCAAAAGTAAAAACTAAACTGCACTAACTCATCACTAACATACATTTAGGTTTAAAGCTACTAACTCTAATATTTTTCTTCTTAATCTTGGACTATACTTTTCTAGAAGCAATACGCCCATGATTTGTATTATGCCTCTTTGGTTGCTTGCAAAATTGAATTCGCAATAGCAGTAAAGCTCACGATATTTCTGAGACGAGTTGCTAATGCTAATCTTCTTCTCACATTTCAAAAAGCCTTTAGCTTTCGACTAATTTATATCATATAGATTCAATAAATCTTAAAACATCCCTCAAATAAAGCATATCTCCTTTTAAATGCTTTAGATAGTTCAGCTAAGTGCTTTTAGCTTCAAAATATATCCATCTTGTGGTTAACTTCTGATATCTCTTCCAGGTTCAACAGCTGGTCACATTAGCTACGATGGTGGAGTACTTAAAGGCCCCGTTACCGTACCCGTAATCATCAAAGGTTCATCCGGTAAAATCGTAGCTGACGGACTTTATGGACTCCCCGATGGACACTACTAAACCGACCATAGGCAAATCAATTCTTTCAGTATTACGACTTTACTTATTCTTTGTTAGCCTTTTTAGTAGCCTTATTACCTAAGATCGTCACAACACATCTTATTTCGTCATCATTTTTTTTCTCATTTTCATGTCTCGTGCTCAAAAAGGTTTCCTTGTAGGCCTTCGCTGTTTTAAAGCTTGGGCAGTTCAGAGTAAGCATTTTTTGAGCATTACCTGTGATTTTTTCATTATGTACGAGCTTGGTGTTATTCATCATGTTATTTAATATGTATAGTTTTTATGTTTTTTATTTTTTACTTGTACAAATGTATATGCGTTAATAAATGACTCTTTTTAAAAAAAACTTTTTGACTTTTCCATTTCGTGTCCTTTACAGCCCTTATAGGTTATTAGTGGTTAAATATAAGCGTCGCATATATTTCAACAATATGTTTGAATATTTGATGTATATAAAAAACAACTACAAACTAACCAAAACTAACCAACGAACAAGAAGCATCAATTAATATTATTCTTCGCTTCTACGTCCTTCTATGATAGATAGTTGGTAGGTCTCATTTTATGTCATATCAGCGCACAGAGTTTAAAGAATGTGATAAGTAAACAATCACCCCGGCCGGCCCTGTACCAAGCCATATCCATCAGTTCATTTTATTGTGCCGTCACGTGCAGTACGTTTTATTTAGTGCGAAGTGCGATGCCGAAAAAAAAGTGGAAAGAGAAGACATGCTGACGAGTTGGGAAACATAAGTCAGTGATTCATAATTTTTAGGTAATTAAATCTTTTTGAATTTTAATATAGTGATGAAAATATCACCTACAAATCATTGTTTGTCTAGAGGATTATCGTAAAGCATTCAAATTAATTTCCAAGAATTATTATATAGCAAAATAGATTTGCAGGATGCATACTTCCTTTTGCCTATTGATAGTGTCAAAGGATAACGCCTGTATTGTCAAAGAAAACATACTTTCATAAGTAAACACGAATTATAACTGCGCATCGGGCATTAGTCATACCGCTAAGCTAAAAACTGTTTGCGGGGCGGTACGGGCGGCGTAGAATGCTTACTCCGCATTTGCTGGGCCGCTGCGCTGATAAAATTACAGTAGGAAATATAAAACATATCTAAGGGTTTATTTTAAAGATCACATAGGAATTTAAATTATGTATCATTTGGTTAAATATAACATATTTACTTTTTACAAAACTCCTTAGGCCAGTCGTTAAATATTTAAGACGAGTGTAATCACTCGGGTTTAAAAGAAAACGACGAAAATTAATTAAGCACCCCAAATTACTGTATTAAACTCTTTACAACTTACACGCTGTCGGCGTATGACTAAGTATGACTAAAACTCTCGATACCGTGTTATATAATATAATTCGGATACCTACCGAATTACACGTAGTAAGCAAAAAACAATAAATAGATGAAAATATTTATGATTTTATGATAGCTAAATTGGTGTATAACCATAACAGGGGCCAAAGCAGTTTAAGAGTCCTTAGGGTTTATCATAAATAAGGAAAAATATATTTGCGCCTAGACAGGAGGTGGAATATTTGGGCTATATGTTTAATTCTAAACAAATGATCTGAGAATTATCAGAAGGAGAAAGGTGTTTAATTAAAAAATTATTGTCTGTAGAAATTGATGTCTGTTGTATAGGGTGTTAGTTGTTTTGACTAAAATGTCACCCGCAAAAATGGCTCGAGAGTTTATAACATTATGTTTGATATTAAAAGGCCTTGGGATCAGCTTTCGAAACGAAAGTTTGGAAGCTGTTGAGGCCTGTAACTTATTAACTAATATATATATCCTAGAACGAAAAGCAAAGCTAAAACCAAAAACAATTGAAATAACAGATTAAATGTATAATAGACATATGTAGAAAAATGAAGTAGTAAAAATAGAAAAGAAGAAGGAAGAAGGAAAAGAAGAAATAAAGTATACTTTACAGGGTGTTAGTTGTTTTGACTAAAATATCACCCGCAGACTATTGTCTGCAAAATAGCTGTATACTTTACAGGGTGTTAGTTGTTTTG